>VIAB01005390.1:71484-89941 GCA_009801035.1 Oophaga pumilio | reverse complement strand
ATACTTGGAAGTAACCAAGAAGACAGTACTCTGATTATCCAAAAAACGCAAAATGGAGGCAGCATTTAAAGAGTTCAGGTAAAGAAGTGTGGTGTTCTATAGATCGATCATAAAAGTTCAAGGGTCCCACCTAAAGCCTTTTCCAAGCAACCTGCGAACTCTCAACTAAAGCTGCAATATTGCACCTAGACGAACGGGCGAATAAAACTCCGCATTTTTTTCACTTGGTCCCTGTGACTACTGCCTCCATTATATATTATACAGTCCGTGTATGATTTTTTTTTTTTAGAGTTGTGTAGAAATATGTTTGTCAAGTATAACCCCATTTCTACTGTATCCCAGGCCTGTTTGGCACTGAAAGGATTAAATTATGGTTTTCTAAGGTCCCCACCTAGTTGACACCAGTGTTTGAGAGGTAATGAAGCTAAGTAGAAATTAATGATGTAAGCTGAATTTAAAACACTACGAATAAAGACTTACAGCTCATTATTATTGACTTTTTAACAAAGGCTTGTGTCACTTGTATCCCAAACGACATTTCACTGTTGTATAATTGGTCATTTGTAAAGACTGCACAATGGGGGTAATTCATTAATTCTGATGGTGGTGATCATGGCACTTTCATAAGGACACCCACGTTACCATCGGAGAATTTAAGTACCCGGAGAGATATAACACTAGTTCAGTAACTGTTGTCAATATTGTTTTTTGTTATATTCTAGAAAGGCGATACAAGTAAACTCTGATGTAGATTTAGAATTCTATAGCAGGTTTGAGATTACTGTGTATTTATTCTAATGAAAATGAGTTGCAATATATCTGGAAACTTGCTACAACACAGCAAATTATGAAGAAAAGAAAACCTGAGATTAAAGTTTGCTTCTTAAATTTGCAGAATATACTATGATGTCAGTGTAGGCCTCATCATCTTATATCCTGATAGACACTGTCAGCGCCCTTCAGGGGTGTGACTATTAGGGGGGCAGTAGTTGCACTCATGCAATGGGGCACAATGTCCTCTCTACTAGATAAGAGCATACCAGTATTATACATGCCATGTGATAGTTGGCAGTCCGGCTGATGCTCAGATCTAAATGGATGAAGGGGTCCATGTGGTCTCTTCATCTGCTGCAGAATAGGCCTCATTTATGAAAACTATGGAAAAGAAAAGAACTAGTCTTGTTGCCCATGACAACCGTTGAAAGCTAAGCTATGATCAGTTGCTATGGGCAACAATGTCACTTTTTCTGTTAACGCGGTTTTAATAGATTTGCTCAAATATATTTGCTGAACTCTACAGAGTGAAACAAAGCAGAGTAATGCGTATGAATTATAGTTATCAATAATTACCTTACAATATGGATGCTCTTACGTCGCATTAAGAAACATTATTTTTAATCATTTTTTGCAGGTGAGGTTTCCAAAACTAAGCACAATATTTGTCATGTGGTCTCACTAGAGCTCTATCCCGTGGGATCAAAGTTACCCTCTTTTGAAAAGCTTACCTCCAGGAATAGAGCTAAGCAATCCACTTGCTTTTCCTGCTTCCTGCGCGTAGTGTTGGCTCATTTTCATGGTCAGATGTACAGTAGTAGTGTATCTTTTATATGGCATATGGGACATATTACTGCTTAGGCCATACTCAGTCATTTACCGGTCGCGCATTTTGTTGTACTGCTGTGTATTGGCAGATGAATCATCCTATCACAATAACTATTATCCAATGTGCTTGATGGGACCAGCTTGCAAGGATTTAACTATATCTATTATGTTGTACATTGAAGAGTAAGTTATATGATAACATATTGATTGGTGGGGCCAACTGCTGGGATTCGCACTGATCGACACAACAGGGAACTTTTATTCCTGATGGAATGGAGCAGCATATTCAACTGTTACTCCATTCCCTACACTCAGCTTTTTCTGGCAGCCCCATGGAGAATGAATGGAGCTCTCGTCGGACTTGCCGCTTCATTTTGTAACTGGGTTAAAAGTTCATTGATTTGGGCTAAAATTTCTCCAGTCTGCCAATCGGTGCTGTTTCCTGTGGTGGGCCTCAACCAGGAACACAATAGACTATACACAAAAGAAAAATAGGGCTCATGTTGAGAAATGATTCAGACAAGTTGTTTTCACATTGGCAAGTAGTCAGGGATGTGGTTATCTAGGTTTGAGGATTGGTTTTGGTCTTGGGCCATTTTGCTCTTACATGTTAAAGATTTCAACTTTGCTACAAATGTGACATGAAAAAATGAAACATCCGTTGATACATGTTTCTAGCTGCTGTATGGAAGCATAGAGTGACTAGCCATAGTCTACCATTTACACAGCAGAAAGTTAGCCTGTTAGCGTGTATGCTATGCATCAAACATTAGTCGACTTTATGCAACATTATAGGTGCATTACTCCACAATGATGACATCGTGATAGGTCAGCTAATCAAAAGAGCCGCAGATGTCAGCAGGTAAGAAGTGGTAATCCCTCTTCAGGACGATGGGCACAGACCAATGTCGTGGCCGATGGAATGGGATGATTTGCACCAATTATAGTATACAATATTACATATGTATTAATGTTAATATAACAGTTTAATATACTCCTCAAAATTGAAATTGCAACATCAAGAAGAAATTTTAATAATATGCAAATGATGAAAAAAATGGAAACAACATTTTCAAAACCATCTCAAATAAATTCTGTATGAAGTATAAGCACCACAGGTAGAAATACACGCATTTACACACCTTGATGAAGATAACTCCATAGATGCTGCAGGCCACGGTAGCACATTTAGATCACAATGTCAGGCAGCTGCTGCCAAGGCAAATAAAATAATGGGATGCATTAAAAGAGGCATAGATGCTCATGAGGAGAACATAATTTTACCTCTATACAAGTCACTGGTGCGACCACACTTAGAATACTGTGTGCAGTTCTGGTTTCCGGTGTATAAGAAAGACATAGCTGAACTGGAGCGGGTGCAGAGAAGAGCGACCAAGGTTATTAGAGAACTGGGGGTTCTGCAATACCAAGACAGGTTATTACACTTGGGGTTATTTAGTTTGGAAAAACGAAGGCTTAGGGGTGATCTTATTACAATGTATAAATATATAAGGTCACAGTACAAAGACCTTTCTAATGATCTTTTTATTCTTAGACCTGTGACGGGGACAAGGGGGCATCCTCTACGTCTGGAGGAAAGAAGGTTTAGCCATAATCACAGACGCAGATTCTTTACTGTAAGAGCAGTGAGACTATGGAACTCTCTGCCGTCTAATGTTGTAATGAGTGATTCCTTACTAAAATTTAAGAAGGGACTGGATGCCTTTCTTGAAAAGTATAATATTACAGGCTATATTCACTAGTTTCCTAGATATAGCGTTGATCCAGGGAGCTAGTCTGATTGCCGTATGTGGAGTCAGGAAGGAATTTTTTTCCCCAATGTGAAGCTTACTGTTTGCCACTTGGTTTTTTTTGCCTTCCTCTGGATCAACATGTTAGGGCAGGTTAGGATAGGATATGGGTTGAACTAGATGGACTTAAAGTCTTCCTTCAACCTTAATAACTATGTTACAAAAGCTCCTCACAGTAGGACACTCTGGAGAAATGACCGTACCACCAGTTCAACCTCCAAATCACTGTAACGCCGAGCTGTTTATAATCATGGAGTGAAGACTAGCAGGGTGCAGCAACATTATACCACTCCACACCATAATTAAGGGAAAGTACCAGTGCAACTTTCCTATGTGAAGTCCTCTTTACATGGCGTTGGCTGGAGTGGAGCAATGGAGGCTTGAATGAAGAGCTTTCCTCTTCAGTGATGAGTTAAGCTTTTGTTTTTGATGCAATGATAGTTCGAGATTGGTCTAGAGACCATGTAGGAATGTTGCATAGATCCTACTCTCTGGGTTATGGTGTGAGGGGGCATAAAACACAGTAGCCAGACCCTTCTAATCTTCATTTCAGGTACACTGACAGGTCCAGGATACATTGATTTGGTCATGCTACTACCAATTGGTGGTACGACTGTTTCTCCAAAGTGTCCTAGGATTAGTTTTTCAGCAAGACAACATCTGGCTGCATGTTGCTTGTCCTATCATATGCAGCCTTTTTTTTTTACCAAAATGTGCTACCATGGCCTGCAGCATCTCTGGATTTGTCTACCATCAAGCAAAGCTCGGACATGATTGGTTGGCAATTAAGCAGGGAACTGCCAGCAGTGGAACTTGATGATTTGCATGCATTCAACATGAAAGAACAACCATTAATAACCTCACTGATACTTGTAACACGACAATAAGTGTAAGTGTGTGGATTTCTGCATGTGGGGCTCATACTCAGTACTGAATACATAGAGATGTTTTGAACGTTTTGTTTCCATTTTTTATAATTTACATATTATTAACATGTCTATCCATCCTATGATTCCCATAACTCCAAAACTTTTCTTCTTGGTGTTGCAATTTAAATGTTAAGAAGTATATGTAATATTACAATAACATTAACATATTTTACAGAACGTAACAAAGCTCTTGTTGCTGCCATTTTTTTTTGTAATGTGTTATGTATATTGACTAGAATGAAACAAAAAAGATTTGCAGGACTCTTTTCCAGTGGTCATTATTTTATGGTTGCTGGACCGGAGCACTGGAAGCTTCCTACTACCATCGGCATCACCGGTGCCTCTTCTGATTAGTACACCCATAGGATGGCGTGCCCGTGTCATGCCCAACATAATGACATTGCGGGGGCTACTAATTAGAAAAAGCACAGGTGATGCCCCAGATAGTTTGAGGATTACAGTACACTGGTCCAGAGTCTACAAAGTACTGACACAGATTTTTCTCCCTTTTACATTTGATGTTGCTGGCAGAGCAATAGAAACAGAAATATGTTGATAAAGAGCCGTAGATAAAACACTGAGAAATATGGCATGATTATACTTGTGTCTATATGGTTTCAAGTTGGTGGTTTGCCTAAAGTTTATGCACAAAATGTAGTACGTAAATTAGCATTCAATAGCTAAAGACAGGAGACTTGGTGTTTAGCTTGTGAGAAGAAGGAGGTAATAATGCCTGGAAAGTTTTGACTCTCTTGTACAAGAAATGCTACTGTATATGTATAAGGTTTTATGGGTGCTTCTTTGAGATAATTAAAACAAACTTTAGAAATGATGCTATAAACGACGGATTCTGAAAATGTTATAATTCTTCAGCAAGGGTAAAACCCATTGAATTGAGTATTGACTGCAGAGAGTATGGCAGATTACTGCAGAAATGTCTGTGACTCAAAATCAGTTCCATACATCTGAAGAGAGATTGTTTCTATATCATACGCATGGATTTTTACCAACCTCATTCAAATGTATGTGATATTTGCAGAAATGTCTGCTGCAATCTTGATGCATGTGAACATACCCTTATAATGGTCTAACACATGCAGCCTCAGTTGTCACCTTGTACAGCGCCCCCAAGATCGCTCTCCTTTAGCTCGGAACGTAGATTATATTTATTAATAGACTCAAGCTGAACAGAATATTTGGTCCCACGGATATCACGGAGTGCTGCAGAACAAATACTTTTAGGTCAAAATATTAGATATCTGATTCCCATAACATAATTAATACTTGTAATATTTGGATTTTTAGGTAAATACACCCAATTTAGATTCCCATGGATCATGACAACACTGGAAATAATAAGCACATGTTTACAATCAATTGCATTTGGATATTTTTATTCCCAGAAATGGCTGATGACTTCAATATCCGTTACTTTCCTACAGAATGTAGAATCTATGTGTCGGTGTATGCAATAAATCAATCAGTTATATCATGGGTAGCTCCTGTTATCCCAAAGCTAGTTACTTCTTCCATTACTGATTTCACTATTAAACTATATTCCCAGCATTTTTATTTCAACTTTCTTTACAAATAAAGATTTACATGTTTTTTGTTACATATTGAACATTAAATATTGGGATGCTCAATCACTTGACAGATCCTTGACACACATATACAGTATCAGGTCACATACTAGGTGAAATGTGTCTATGCACAGTGAGAGTGATAGGAGGGGTTGGGCTCTCCGTAATTAACTGGTATGGATATATATGCGATGGAGGATGAGAACCTACTGGGATCCTGAGCCACCAGCCCTATTTTATCTAACAGGGCTGACAGTGGTAAGTCAGCTACTTCCAGATACTTCCTATCATAGGAGATAAAGTCGAGAGTTTATCATAGGAAGGTTGTACAAAGTGACTTAACATCAGGAATTGAGGAACACAGACATGTTTTCATGTTCGGCTGGATTTAAGCTTTATTTAATTTGACATGAGTTTTTGAATCACTTTTGGAATATCTTAAATCTTTGTTGAGATATATTTATTACAATGAATTTATACAAACATTATATAGACACAAGTATCGGAACACCTACACCTCGCACCTAAGGAGCTTTTGACATCACATCCTAAATCCATAAGCATTAATATGGAGATGGTTCCAACTTTGCAGCCAAAGCAGCTTCCACTTCTCTACACTTTCTACATGATTTTGGAGTATGGGAATTTTTGCCCATTCATTCAGGAGAGCATTTGTGAGGTCAGACGCTGATGTTGACATTGAATACTTGTGCTTGATGCCTCACAAGTTGGATCTGTGCATGGGAACATGGATTGCTTATGGACTGGTGCAAACAATACACACAACTAATAGGAGAGAGGAATACATTTCTATATTAACTCCTCAACCAAATTACATTTGGCACAATGCAGCCAGGCAGGTAATGTCCTACTGGCATTCGCCAAACCCAGACTCGTCTGTCAGACTGCCATATAGAGAAGCATGATTTATCACTCCATTTCCACTGCTCTAGAGTCCAACAGTGGCGGCTTTACACCACTACATCAGATGCTTGGCATTGTATTTGGTCATGCAGGGTTTGCATGCTGGGGGCACATGCCATGAAGCTCCTGGTGCACAGTTTTTGTGCTGATGTTACTGACAGAGGAGGATTGGATTTCTGCAGTTATTGAGTCAGCAGATCGTTGACCACTTTTAAACATTTATAATTTTTTGTTATTCAGTTTTGCATTTTAGATGCTTTAGCGTTTGTGCCTTATTTTCTAAGTTTTGCTCCACTTTTTAACTTTACTTTCTTTTTCAAGTCTTTTTTCCTTGACATCTTTGCTTATCCTGATAATTTAGAAAGATTCACGAAATGTGATTATTACCTAATGAAAGATTTTTTTGGCTTATCTCCCTCCAGTCCACCCCTACTCTCCTTCCCGTAGTAAGGTTTCTGGGGGAGCTTTTAATTTGGTGCATTTTTGTGACTTTTCAAGGACTTTGCAACTTTTGGTGCTGAAACACTGAAAAAACATTTGAAGACATAAATAAAGTCCCTTTTTGAAATTGCGCTGAAGTCATGAACTGCATGTGCCATTTTGAAGAATTTGGCACTAAAACATCAGCGAATACCTCAAGGCAAAAAAATAAAAACAAAAGTAACTTCAATAAATCGCAGATGAATAATCAGGCCCTATGTGCCTAAGCACTCGGTGACCCCACTCTATAGCTTTACATGGTCTGCCACTTCTTGACTGAGTTTCTGTAGTTCCTAATTGCTGCCAGTTTTCAATAATACTTTCCACATTTGGTTGTAAATTATTTAGAATGGAATAAATTTAATGAGCTGATTTCTTTCAATTGTGGCTTCCTATTACAGGAACACGCTCAAATTTATTGAGATCTTTAAGAACGTCCAATTGTTTCCTAAATATCTGTAGTGGAAGGAATGAAGAGCCTCAATTCAATAATTAAATTTGGGGCTACCAGGATTGCCAACCGTCCAGAAATTCCAAGACAGCTCATAAAAATAGGGCGCTTTATTGTCTTGTCCATAAATTATTTTTAAGGCGTTCGTGATTTTTGTGAAGCTGAAGAAACATGTACAGATTATTTTTACTGTAATTATCATAATTTTACAGCTTACAGTGACTGCAGCTGATGTCTTCATATAGGATTTATGGGCTGTAGACATGTATCACATATAATCATAATGATTTATTATGATTTTTTTAATTATGATTTAACAATGTGTCCATAAAAAATATTGTCTGTTCATAATTTTTTGATAAGCTGTCCAGAAAAAAATAAAAAGCGAAGCTGGAAAACCTGGGGGCTACATGGTGACATGTGATGGAGAAGAGCAATTCCCAGAGAAGCCATGCAACAAAAACATCTTTGTAATACATATTTTATCGCTGTGTTTTTACTGTAAAAAAAAGTCGCTGTCAAATGTGACATCCATGGAAGTCTATGGAAAATGAGTCACATGCAACTTAACAAGTCTAGTCAGAAGTGATTCTATTATTATAAGTGAAGTTCACCCAAACATTCCAGATGTCAAAGAAGAGATCTCTTCTTTGACATCAGGGATGTTTGGGTGAACTCCACTTACAATAATAGATAATTATTATTATCTATTATTATAAGATCACTATCAATGATCGTTTTTGGTAAACAATTATCTAGATATACACTTTAATGTGATGGAGAAAATCTCAA
This sequence comes from Oophaga pumilio, assembly GCA_009801035.1. NCBI lineage: Eukaryota > Metazoa > Chordata > Amphibia > Anura > Dendrobatidae > Oophaga > Oophaga pumilio. The sequence goes on along the minus strand of VIAB01005390.1, from coordinate 81,369 downwards.
CTTCCTGTTACACAATTATCAATACTTTTCATTTAATAATAGTAATCTTTATTTTTATATAGCGCTAACATATTCCGCAGCGCTTTACAGTTTCCACACATTATCATCACTGCCCCCGATGGGACTCACAATCTAGATTCCCTATCAGTTTGTCTTTGGAATATGGGAGGAAACCGGAGTACCCGGAGGAAATCCACGCAAACACGGGGAGAACATACAAACTCCTTGCAGATGTTGTCCTTGGTGGGATTTGAACTCAGGACCCCAGTGCTGCAGTGCTAACTACTGAGCCACCCTGCTTGCCATTGCTCTTGTTTTAGGTTTCGTGGTCCTTTATAACCTGTTGTTGACGTAAATGGTGGTAACAATTATTTTCCTAAGTGCTATGTATAAAGGCTGCTTTTAGTCACCACACTTTATGTCAATTGAAACTTGAAAGTGACAATATTCCCAGGTGCAGAAACTTTATCCAGTGCAAATGCTCTTTTTATATCGGAAGAAACCGCTGCTACAACTTTTCCCTTGCATTGATTATATTTTAAATGAGCTGGCACTGAGTTTACATTTAGCTGTAGCTAGTTAATCCTACTAAATGCCAACCAAATCCTATTAAAGAGACATTAAATATAGAATTGTATGAAAAAGAATGGGAATAAAAGTAAGACGGGAACTACTAGTTCTTTTTTTCTGTAGCTGGAACTACTTAACGGGGAATTAACTGAAAGGATTGAGAACTATCTCATATGCATCATCTCTCATTAATCTAACACCAAAATCCATATATATTAATAGTTTTAGCAGCCACTTATATACAATAATAAATACTAATATTTTTTAATAGTTTCGAATGAAGTACGGTGCCATGTTTCTCTATCTCTTCCAAAACATGTTTTTTTTGTTTTGTATTGTTACTTATCTGTGAATGTTTGCAAACTTCAACCACGTTTCTGCAGCCCTAATATATTGATATATTCAGGCAGAATGTTCTACTTTTGGACTATGCAGGTATTACACATGGCTGTGCCTCAGGAAGGGTAAATGCACACAGTGTGGATTTGATGTGGATTTTCCATGTGGATTTGCATGTGGAAAATACACAGTATTATTATAATTATTATTATTATTATTTATTTATATGGCACCATTTATTCCATGGTGCTGTATAAGAGAAGGGGTTACATACTAATACAGATATCACTTACAGTAAACAAACTAACAATGATAGACAGGTACAGAGGCTGGCTTACATTCTATAGAATGATGGGAAAGGAGACAGTGGGTCGGGCAATTGCAGTAGCCTCGGTGGTGTTGAGGTGGCAGTGTGGTCATTGCAGGTTGTAAGCTTTCTTGAAGAAATGGATTTTCAGGTTCCGTCTGAAGGATCCGAATGTGGTGGAGAATCACACATGTTGGGGCACAGAATTCCAGAGCATGGAGGGTACTCGGGAGAAATTTTGGGAGACGATTGGGGGGAGCGAATAAGTGTGGAGGAGAGAAGGAAGTCTTGGGAAGATCAGAGATTACAGAGAGAAGGTAATGGAAGATTAATTGGAAATGTATGAGGAGAAAGGTTATCCATGGCTTTGTAAGTCAGTGTCAGTAGTTTGAACTGAATATGCTGGGGAATCTGGAGCCAATGAAGAGATTTGCAAAGGGGGAAGCGGAGCAGTAACAAGGAAGGAGATGAACGGACAGACTAGAAGGTGCGAGAGTGTTAGCAGGTGGGCCACAGTAGAGGATGTTGCAGTAGTCAATGCGGGAGATGATAAGGGCATGCACAAGCATTTCAGTAGTGTGATGATTGAGGAAAGGACGGATTCTGGTAATATTTTTGAGCAGAAGGCAACGGGAGGTGGTGAGAGCTTGGATGTGTGGTTTAAAGGACAGGGCAGAGTCAAGGGTTACTCCAAGGCAGTGGATTTACGGTTCAGGGGAAAGTGTGATGTCATTTATTGTGGTAGATAGATCAGGTACAGATGATACATGAGATGAAGGAAAGATAATGGGTTCAAATTTGTCCACATTGAGCTTGAGGAAGCGACAGGAGTAGAAGGAAGATTTGATAGACACTCTGAGATTCTGGATAGCAGAAAGGTGACATCTGGGCCAGAGAGGTAGATCTGAGAGTCATCAGCATACAGATGGTGCTGGAAGCCATGGGACTTAATAAGTTGTCCCAGGCCATAGATGGAGAAGTGTAGGGGGTCCTAGTACAGAGCCTTGAGGGACTCCAACAGAGAAAGGGTGTAATGAAGAGGTAGTGTGAGAGTGGGAGATGCTAAATGTGTGGTTGGAAAGGTATGAGGAGATGCAGGATAGGGCAAGGTCTTTGATGCCAAAGGAAGAGAGGATGTGCAGTAGAAGGCAGTGGTCAAATGTGTCGAAGGCAGAGGACAGGTCTAGAAGAAGGAGTATAAGAGAATTGTCTGTTGGCTTTGGCTGTAAGTCGTTGGTAATTTTGGTAAGGGCAGTTTCATGGTGGGGATGGAAGCCGGATTGTAGGCTGTCGAAGAGCGAGTTAGATGAGAGGTGGGAAGAAAGTTCAGCATGACCATGCTGCTCAAAGAGTTTGGAAGCGAATGGGAGCAGCGATATGGGGTGATAGCTGGAAATAACGGTTGGGTTGAGGGATGTTTTTTGAGGATAGGCGTGATTGTGGCATGTTTGAAAGCAGAAGTTAGTGTTAAGTTGAAGGATGGGATAAGTGTGGTGGTGAGGTTGGGGAGGAGGTGGAATGGAGTTAAGTGCACAAGTGGGGAGGTGTGATTTGGAGAGAAGACAAGTAAGCTATCCTTCAGTGATGTTGGAGAGGGAGGTTATAGGGTTAGGGCAATGGTCTGCTATAGAAAGGTGTTGTGGTGGTCGAACAATAAAGATTTGCGTGTTTGGTCGATCTTATTTTTTAAATATGCAGCAAAGTCCTCAGCAGAGATTAAGGAGGTTGGAGGGGGCACTGGAGGGCGAGGATGGAGTTAAAAGTTTTTAATAACTATTTGGGGTTGTAAGATAAGGAAGATACAAGAGTTGTGAAGTAGGCTTGTTTAGCAGAGGTGAGGGCTGATTTGAATGCTAGTGTTGCTAGTTTGAATGTGGTGAAATTGACTTGCGAATGTGTTTTCTTCCAACGCCACTTTGCAACTCTGGACACTTTCCAAAGCTTTTTAATGAGGTTATTGTGCAAGGGTTGTCTATTAATTCATTTCACTTCCATGCACAAGAGGGATGACCGTATCAATAGTTCATGTGAGAGTGACATTGTTGAAAGCAGTAACACTGCCTGTGTCGTGGAGTAAAGATATGGATGCCTGTGGAAGAATAGATTCAGAGAGTGTGTGAGTGTCTAGATGTGCAAGGTTTCTGTGGGGGTGTGCTAGTTTTCGGACATGGGTGACAAGGTAGAAGGACAGGGATAAGAATCTGAGTAGATGGTGCTCAGATAGGGGGAGAGGGAAGGTTGTGAGGTTAGTTAGGGAGCAGAGTCGGGTGAAGATAAGGTCTAATGTATGTCTGTCTGTGTGGGTGGCTGAGGAGGACCACTGAGTAAAGGTACTGCCACACTAAACAATCCCGCTAGCGATAGCGATAACGACGCATACTAATGCGATCACTAGCGGAATTGTTTCTATATCGCTAAGTGCGGCTTAACTTAGCGATATAGTTAACGTCGCTATCGCGGTTAGCGATCTTCTTAGCGATTTAGCGGTACAAAAGTACCGCTAAATCGCTAAGAAAAGGTGCCACACTTAGCGATAATACTTACCCAGCGGGAGCGCCGACGATAAAATAGGGTCCGGAACGATTCCAGCGACGAGCGAGATCACAGCAGGATCTCAGCAGGGAGCTCGTCGCTGGAAGATGCCGCACACAACAACATCGCTAACGGGATCGCTAAATAGTGACGTTTTTTAGCGATCCCGTTAGCGATGTTGTTTAGTGTGGCATACCCTTTAGTCCAAAATATGAAGCATAATAAACGACAAGCTAAATTAATGAGATTTTGAAAATCTCATCTACGTGTTGCATAAAGTTTTCACACGTAAATTGACCTTCAGTGCAGACTTTACAATCGGTAGCTTGTCAATTCTTTGTGTTAAATTCATTGCAAACGTCACCATTTTCAAATGCTTTGGGTACAATTTATGAGAAAATCACATCAAATCAGCAGTATTTGCATTTATCTTAAAAGTGATTGAGTCAATCTATTTTCTTTGTATGTAAATACTTGTTACATGTGCATCATCCAATTTTCTTATTTGTCAGGCACACTCTTGTCAATTAAATATTAAAGGGGATCTGTCACATTGAATAGTTTAATCTTTGGGCAGCATTTTATAGCACATAAGAAGTTGAACAGAATGATATATAGTTTTGTTGATAACTTTGTTAGAAAGCGTTTTAGCCTACTATCAGTGGCACCATCAGGGTTTACATCTGATACACTGAAAACGGGACTTGGGCATACAGTTGTGTGAAAAAGTGTTTGCCCCCTTCCTAATTTCCTATTCTTTTGCCTGTTTGTCACACCTAAGTATTTCAGATCACCAAACAAATGTAAACATTAGACAAAGATAGTACAAGTAAACACAAAATGCAGTTTTTAAATGAAGGTCTTTATTATTAAAGGAAAAATAAATCCAAACCTACAGGGACCTATGTGAAAAAGTGATTGGCCCTCCTCCCCCCTATTAACCGTTGTTTATCACATCTTTGGGAAGTCGAGTTCAAATCCGATAGCCACATGCAGGCCTGATTATTGCCACACCTGTTCTCAATCAAGAAATCACTTAAATAGAACCTGCCTGAAAAAATGAAGTAGATCTAAAGAACCTTAAAAGCTAGACATCATGTCGCGATCCAAAGAAATTCTGGAACAAATGAGAAACAAAGTAATTGAGATCTATTCGTCTGGAAAAGGTTATAAAGCCATTTTTCAAGGTTTGGGACACCAGTGAACCAGAGTGAGAGCCATTATCCACAAATGGCGAAAACATGGAACAGTGGTGAACCTTCCCAGGAGTGGCCGGCAGACCAAGATTACCCAAGAGCGCATTGACGACTCATCTAAAAGGTCACAAAAGACCCCACAACAACATCCAAAGAACTTCAGGCCTCATTTGCCTCAGTTAAGGTCAGTATTCGTGACTCCAGGCAAAAATGGCCTGCATGGCAGAGTTCCAAGACAAAAATCACTGCTGAGCAATAAGGACAAAGGCTCTTCACAGTTTTGCCAGAAAGCTTCTTGATGATCCTAAAGACTTTGGGAGAATACTCTGTGGACTGATGAGACAAAAGTTGAACTTTTTGGAAGGTGTTTGTCCCATTACATCAGGCATAGTAGTAACACAGCATTTCAGAAAATGAACATTATACCAACATTAAATATGGTGGTGGTAGTGTCATGGTCTGGGGATGTTTTGCTGCTTCAGGACCTCGACGACTTGCTTTGGTAAATGGAACCATGAATTCTGCTGTCTACCCAAAAATCCTGAAGGAGACTGGCCATCTGATCGTGATCTCAAGCTGAAGTGCACTTGGGTTATGCAGCTGGACAATGATCCAAAACACACCAGCAAGTCCACCTCTAAATGGCTTCAGAAACACAAAATTAAGACTTTGGAGTGGCCTAGTGATAGTTCTGATCTTAATCCGATTGAGATGCTGTGGCATGACCTTAAAAAGGTGGTTTATGCTCGAAAACCCTCCAATGTGGCTGAATTACAACAATTCTCCAAAGATGAGTGGGCCAAAATTCCTCCATAGCGTTGTAAAAGACTCATTGCCAGTTATTGCAAACGCTTGATTGCAGTTGTTGCTGCTAAGGGTGGCCCAACTAGTTATTAGGCTTAGGAGGCAATCATTTTTTCACATAGGACCCTGTAGATTTAGATTTATTTTTCCTTATTCCTTAATAATAAAGACTCAATAAAAAACTGCATTTTGTGATTAGTTGTGTTATCTATGACTAATATTTAATTTTATTTTGGTGATCGGAAACATTTAAGTGTGACAAACATGCAAAAGAATAGGAAATCAGGAAGGGGTTTAACACTTTTTCACACAACTGTATGTGCTGACGGGCCTAAAACTGTAATGATGCTTAAGGATGTTCACTGTGTGCTCTAACAGACATAATTTTTGGCCTATTTAAGGTGGGGTCCGAATGTGGTTGACTGCATTTTGGACCCACCTTGAATAAGTTTATGAGGCTGAAAATCATGTCTGATACAGCACACAGTGATTCCATCTGCATCATTAGAGTCAATGGCCCCATCAGAACATACGCTCGAATTCTGTTTTTCAGCGCTTCAGACTTAAGTCTCGACAAAGCCACTGACATGAGGATCAAATGTGATGTGAGCCGGCCAAATGATTCAGTATATCTTATAAAACATAAATTTTTAATTTTGCTCATTCTGGATTTAGAAGTTCAAAGGGTTGAATAATTAGCTATTGACACCCTACCCATTAGACATGTGGACACATACCGTAGTTGTCAATCATTGAACCAAACCTTAAACTGGACTCCTACATCCAAAATGTGCAGGGATTAAAATGAAAGAAAAAAAACTTTTTTCTCTGAAGCAGGCCAAGTGAGAGACAAACATATTTTTTTTTACTAATTTGCCCCAACCCTGGGAATTAATTGAGTATATTGGTACTTCTACAATTTGGAAATTATATGTTGAAGAGACCAATACTACTGGCTATGCAAAATTTGAGTCTATGTTGTTTTCAGTCACTCACTTATAGAACATCCTTAGGTGTCAATAAAATGTCTGTTTTTTTACATACAGAAAAAAATATTCCATATTCATCAGTTTGATAACTGATTTTCAATCATTTCATTCATTGGTGTTGCATTCATTTTTCTCTTATGCAAAAAAAATAAAATAAATTCCATGCTTCTACCAATTAATGCATCAAAGACAAGGCATATTTTCATTTTTGATTTTACATTTTTTCCTTCCCTTCTTCCAGGATCACTAACATTTTGTTCCATTGATATAGCCATATGACACCATATATTATACAAAAAAATAAACTGAAAAGCAGAAAAAAAATTCAAAGTGTGTTGAAATCGTGAAAAAAATACAATTCTGTCACTGTTTTTTGGGGGATTTGTTTAATGATAAAAATGACCAGCAGTATGATTTTCCTGGTGAGAACAATTATAGCAGTATCAAATTTTCACAGATTTTTCTTTTTTTTTAACTGGTGAAAAAAAATGGTGATATTTTCAAAAACATGTTTGGTGTAAGGGCTCGTTTTTAACTCGATGAGTTGAAATTTTCATTTATATAATTTTGGGGTACATACAACAATTTGATTTTTTTTTCAGAATTCTGGCATTTTGATTTTTTTCTTTATGACATTTATCTTACAGGTGAATTCATTTTATATTTTTATGAACTTACTTTTATGGTTGCAGTTATAGCAAATATGTTTTTTCTTTTAATTTTTTACATTTTTAATGGTGAAAAATGAGAATGATTTTTAGACTTTTTTAAAACTTTTTTTTGTGTTTAATCCCATTAAGATTTGATCCTGCAATTGTCTGATTGCTTATACCAGGTTTTGCAATAACACAGTATTGCAGTACATTGCATAATTTGTGGTTTCCTTTGAGCTTCACAGGAGTTCCAAGATAGCAGGCATGGGAGCCTTCAGCAGACTCTCAGTTTCCATAGTGACCCATCAGGGCCAGTAGGAGCCAGTACTAGCACTGTCACTGTCAGAGATTGAAAGCAGCATCTAAATGGTTAACAGCAGTGATCAGAGCTCATCTGTTAGAGACTGATGCTGGCTATGTATTATAGCCTGCACATACAGTGTGAGGGGTTAGCTCAGCTATTGAGCCTCCTACACACTTGCAGGTCACAGAGCTAAAATACAGGTAAGTCATTTTGCACTGTGCTGTTAATCAGTGTAAAACAGCATTTGGATGGCACACAGATAGCATCTGTGTGTTGCCTGTTTTTTCATGGACTCATTGATTTGAATAGATACGTTTGATTCGAGACTTGGATAAAAATAGACACGTCTCCCATATGTGAAAAACACATACAGAACAAACATATAAAAAATGGACATCTGAATGAGACCTTAAAGGGAACCTGTCAGGTTCAATATCAGATCACTTTTTGAAGGAAAAACTTCAGTAAATGTTGCAGTTTTTTCATTTAAATCCCTGGTGTTTGTATGCATAGGAGTTTAGTAGGTGGCCATACTCAATGATTTACAGTCTGATCTGTATGTCTGGGCACACAGAGATAACCGTCAATCACTAGTGGCACCACCCACTGGACACATGCATACAAATGCCAGGTATTATAATAGAGTACAATATACTGAATCTTTTCCAAGAAACCCATATATCATTGTTCTCAGCTTCTCCTTCTCTATAGAATACTGTCCACAGATCAGACTGCATGTACAACGTGACAGGTTCCCTTTAAATTCAGCAGTGCAGGCTCACACATGATGTACACCCCTTTGTAACAAAAAAACCCCTTTGCTATTCATATCCAGCATCATTAATACGGTATATTTTTTTTGATGCAAGGAGCTTACGATGTTAGGTTGTTGCATTTTTTTTGCATTTTATATGGGAAGACGTTATCATGGGTGACCTTTTGGCATTAAATTTCTTTCATAAGTATACATTGAGAACACAAAGTGGACAAGGTATCACACGGCTTTACATAACCTGTTTTACAGAGAATGTCACCCTAAACGAGAAAAAGTATAATAGAAATATTTTAACTTTCCTCTTTTATAGTTTGGTCTATACAAAAAGTATTTCATACTAAGCAGAAATATTTATTTGCTGAAAAAAATAACACATCTGAACTAATGGATTAGCACAAGCTGGCATTATATTTTCATGACAAATGTTAGAACATCATTTTTCTGTATACCTCTTCTTGCTAATTGTCATAGTTTATACAACTTTTTAGGTACATATATATAGTTCGGTAACTATTCTTCGTCTTGGTTAATAGATCCCTGTAGGATGTTCACCTCCACGAATAAATGTCTCTCGTAATTATTCATGCTTAAACATCTGACTTGAGAAATATTTGACCTTCCTGTCATGCACTTAACAAATGTCTACTGTTCCTTTTCCCTGTAAGTCCTCTATTAGACTATTAATTGTAAGACTATATACAAAAAAAGCCTTCCTTTTTGTCGAAATGTTCTTCACTAGCTCTAATCTGTCTATCATGAAATATATGGCTTATCGCAATGTACAAGACATCTGCTCATACATTTAGTGTATTGCCATTCCTGTATATGGTAAATCCATGTCAGCTCTATATGTTGGAAGTCCTAAATAAGAATAATAGGCTAATGTTATATAATTGTACAAGTCATTTTTCTGTCCACATAGAAAGATGTATTTGAAATATTATTGGGGATTTATTTTGCCCATTAAAATCAATGGAGCCGAAAAAGTATTCAGCCTTTTATTTTCGTCCCTTTGTTTAAATATGTTTGTTCATTTCCATTAAAATATGTGAGAGGATATAGAGAAAAATAATAACATGATATGGTATTTAAAAATCAACAATAATGCACAATTTGTATAGACTATATTATTGTCTTGAACCATTAAAGCCAAATTTAGCTCAGATCATTGAAGATTTTTAACTTTCATGGTTTGGGAGTGCCAATTACAGTCTTTTCAAGCACTACTTCGTGATATAATTAACCTCTTAACTCCTTTAAAATATGAAGAATATATATTTTAATCGCTAGACCACTCTAAGCTAGCAGGAATATTAGAGGAATACTATAGGAATATTATTTATTCGCCTGTTAGCTATTTTTTAGGGTTAATTTTATTTTTTTAAGTTTACTTTTCACTTAAAGGATCTAAATATA
>VIAB01005389.1:64243-82007 GCA_009801035.1 Oophaga pumilio | reverse complement strand
AGTTACCAAAACCTAGGCAAATACACTTTTTGTGATTCCTGTATTTGAGAATTGCAGGAGGGCAGTGAGGAGGAGGGTGGATTTAACCCCTTCACAACTTTTGACGTACATTTATGTCAAAGGTCTTTTCGCCTTTGATGCAAGTTCACACACTGAGCCCACATCTTTCCCTGCACTTGATGGCTGATTTAAATCAGCCAAAAAGTGCCTATAATAGCCAAGGGTGGATAAGTGCTCTGCTCGGACAGCGGGATTTAACATGCGCTGGAAGCGTGTCAGTAATCCCGTCCTTTACATGAATCCGGGCGTCGATGAGTTGTAATGACAGCTGGGGGTCTGCTGATGACCTGTCATTGTGAATGTTCTGTGAACGTCAATGGCCCATGGCCGGAGTTCATAGCAGATAGTCATTTCTGCTATAAATAGCAGTGATGAATCACTGCTACATATAGCAAACACGATCGGATGATCGCAGCGTCAAGTCTCCTAAGGTGACTACTGAAGTCAGTAAAAAGAGTGAGGGAAAAAAAAATTTGCCCCCCCCCCCCCCCCCCTTTTTTCCCCTATAAAACTAGAAAATTAATGCCGGACAGTCGGCGACCACCGTCTGCAAAACCTTTCTTCCTAAGCTGGCATCTGCCGAAGCGTATGTATGAGGGACGAAAAGATATGGGAGGCGGAAGCGAGACCAGAATAGGATCAGGGCATCTTGACTGATCGCCAGAGGATTGCAAGACCTGGCTATTAAGTGGGGCACCTCAGCGTTCATGCGAGATGCCATCAGATCCACGTCGGAGGTGAGCCACTTCTGACATACCTGTGCGAACACGTCGGGCGAGTGGTCACTCAACCCGGAGGGGAGTCCCTGGCGACTTAGAATGTCGGCGGCCTAAATTTTCTAGCCCTGGAGTAAGGATCGCTGTCATGATTCTCTGCCCAGCCTGGATACCTCCACTAGGACAGATCTGCTGCGTGTTTCGCCCTGATGGTTTATAAATGCCACGGCGTTGTACGACTGGATGAGAACCGAATGGCCCATGAGGAGATCCTCCCAATGCAGGAGGGAGAGGAAACTTGCCCTGATCTCCAGGGGATTGATTGGAAGTGTAGCTTCCTGAGGATTCCAGTGGCCCTGAGCTGTGTGATACAGAAAAACTCACCCCTCCCCCCCCCAATCGAGAAGAGTCGCGTGGATGGTGACGACCTTCCAATGGAGAGGGAGAAAGGATCTTCTGAGATGAAGAGACGAGTGGAGGGTCCACTAATTTAGGGACTGACGTGACGTATGTGAAGGGGAAGGATAATGGGATGGTCTAAGGAGAACACCTTCTTATCCCATGCTGACAAGAGGGCCAGCTGAAGAGGTCGAGTGTAGAATTGGGCATATAGCACGGCCGCCACCATCTTGCCCAGAATGCTCATGCAGAGGCGAAGTGGATGAGAGGACGGACGCTTTAGGGAGGAGAGCAGAGATTTCCTCTTTCAGCAGGAAGACACTGGCACAGGCAGTGTCAAACGACATCCCCAGGAAGGTAATGTGTTGTGCCAGAATCAACAAAAACTTCTATTTGTTTATTATCCATTCGAGCCGGGACAGAGTGTCCAGTGTAATATGAAGACTTTGGCAACAGTCTCAGAAGGATGGCCCCTTAAGAGGTCGTCAAGGTAAAGGGACAATGACAATCACCGTGGAAAACAGGATGGCCATGACAGACGCCATCACCTTGGTGAACAATCTGGGAGCAGAGGCTAGACCGAAGGGGAGAGCAGTAAATGGATAGTCACTTCCCTAGACTGCGAATCTGAGAAATCTCTGATGTGGAGTGAAAAATTGGGATGTGGAGATACGCGTCCTGAATGTCCACCAAGCAGAGAAACCCCTCAGGTTCTATCGAGGCAGTCACCGAGCAGACAGACTCCATTTGGAAATGGCGAAAACGCACGCTCTGGTTCAGGCGCTTGAGAACCAGGATTGGATGGAGGAGGGAGCTGTCCTTCTTTGGAACAATGAAAACATTGGAGTAGAAACCAGAGAAACTATCTTGGGCTGGAATGGGAACGATGACTCCTGCTTGGAGGAGGGAAGCTATGGCTTGAAAGAAAACTGGAATTGGAGCTGGGAGCTTTGGTGGGCGGGGCCTAAAGAACCGGTTTCCTGGGTGAGACGAGAACTCTATCTTGTAGACGGAAGCCACTATCTCTCTGACCTAGGCGTTGTCCTTTGCGGTGGCATGCTGCCAAGGGAAAAAACCTGGACGTTGCCACGAATATTGCTGCGGCCAGCGTCCTGACAGAGGGAAGGGGCAGGGCGGCCAGACCGCGCTGAAGAGTCTGGATCGCCGAAAGAACGGAAGGAAAGGGGGGGCATGGCCTAGACTCACCGCTGCGTCCTGATTCGTCGCTTTGAAAAAAAGATGCTGGATTGCGCCAAGGGAAGACAGCGCGAACAAGATAGGGCGAGCCAGACGAAGGGGAGGAAAGCACGCACTGTACTTAGCGCCGCAGATTTGTAAAAGACGTGGGACCCTGTAAGAGTGGCACCGCACAGAGAATCCAATGCACCCACGCCGCTTGTGAATAGAGAGGGAGTGTACCTGATGGTGATTCCCCACTCCATCACATTGTCAAGGACTGCATCAGGGGCCCCCCTTTTAGAATAAGGGGGGGGCTTCCTGGTATTGAAAAATTGTCCTCCTTCCAGCACCATCATGGTCCTTGATAGTGCAGAAGACTATGTTGGCCCCTGAAAAGTGGGAGGGTCGCCTGGAGTTTGGACCACCATCTTCCTCCCGGCCCGCTCCGAAGAGGGGGCTGGGGTGGAGAAATAGGCTAAGCACCGGCCACCATGAATTACCCTGTACAAAGAAGTGGCAGGGGATAGGGTCCTGCCCGGCAATAAGAGAGTGGACAAAGTAGGGAATGACACAGTGTTCTCGGTTGCACGTAGGTGGGAAGGCAGAGTGAATATTACACTCTGCTGCCCAGAAGAAGCACCTGAAAGACAAAAAAAAAAAAAAAAAAAAAAAAAAAAGATTTAAAACAACAAAAAATCTGTAGGAAAAAAATTTACAGATCTGGGATCAGATCCAGGTCTGCCTCCTACAGACAACTAGCCTTAAAAGGAATCTGTCACCTCATTTTTCGTATATAAGCTGAAGCCACCGCCATCAGGGGCTTATCTACAGCATTCTGTAATGCTGTAGATAAGCCCTCGATGTAACCTGAAAGATAAGAAAAACAAAGTTAGATTATACTCATCCGGGGGGCGGTACGGTCCGATGGGCGTCGCAGGTCCGGGTCAGTCACCTCCCATCTTCTAGCGATGACGTCCTCCTCCTTGCTTCTGGCGCGCTCCTGCGCAGGCGTACTTTATCTGCCTTGGTGAGGGCAGAGCAAAGTACTGCAGTGCGCAGGGCCTCTCTGACCTTTCCTGTTGGTGGGTGTATACTGATGAGGAGGAGCTAACTCTTTTTTGCCTAGTGTCAGCCTCCTAAAGACAGCAGCACACACCCATGTTTGCCAATGTCCCCCAATGAAGCAATAAAGAAATCACATGTATTCTACACCAAAAAGACTGCAAAAATACAGTGAAAAACAGAAAACATGCTTATTCAAAGCAGCATTTCTCACTGCCAGGAGAAGAAAAAGACGTCTTTACTTAGCAGCAATAGGGAGATTTTTCAGAAGCCATAACAGCACCACAAAGAGAAGAGATTCGCCCTTCAAAGACAGAAAACCTACAGGATAATAGGGGGGCAGTTCTCACACACATCAGTTGGATTGGAGAATGAGGACCTCCAAATGATTATTTACAAATATAAAAACACCAACACCACATGTTTTCCTTAGCACTAAAGCACTAAGTAACCCCACACCAGAAAAGATCTAGTGTTCACCCATACAAGTGATGTGAGGTAATATAAGGGTACAGCCATGGGTTCTGAAAAATACCATTAGTGGTAAGTAATTAGGTCTTTTTCTCTCATTCATGACAGCACTATGGAAAAAACTACAGAGAAATTAGCATTCAGGGAGGGACCACATCTACAGAACCCTTCTTCCAAAGGTGAGATCAGAAGAGGAGGAGGTCAGAACCAGTCTATAGTATCTTACATACCCGCTCGTCCGCTTTCTCCGCCCAGGAGGCTCTTGTGGAGTGAACTCTTAGACCTTCTGGAATAACACTAAGATTCATGAAATAAGCTAATCTGATTACTTCTCTAATACATCTAGCTAGAGTACATTTTGATGTTTTAAGTCCTTTCCTAGGTCCCCGAAAAGAGACAAACAGATTTTTTTCTCCAGGACGGAAAGATAAGTACTTTACCAGACATCTTTTGAGGTCTAGCGTATGAAGCTTCTTTTCTTTGGCATTAGCACATAATGATGGAAGAACCACTTCTTGACTCCTATGGCACTTAGAAGCTACTTTAGGAAACAGAGTCATTTAGTCAGAATTGGCCTATCTTCCAGAATCTGTATAAAGTGAGGAACCAAAGGACAGGGCCTGGATGTCGCTAACCCTGCAAGCTGATGCCAAGGCCACTAGAAGTAACATCTTCAGCAGGATGATCTTAACTGATACTAAGTCTATAGGTTCAAAGGGAAAGTCTGTCAGAACCATATTAAAATCTCAAGGAGACATATTCGGCCTGGGTTTCAAATATTCTGACATGGATATCCCACTTTTCCTTTCTGTGAAAGGCTTTAAAATTAATAACAATTCACTTGATTTAAAAGAATGTCCCACTGCAACACTCTGGTATGAAACTGGACCCATAACACTGCCGGAATACATGAGGTCAGAGAACCCAGCAAAGACAAAGCTTCCCTGAAAGACATGGTGGGAACTTTTACAGCATCTTATACCTGGCAGCATATTTTTTTTCTCTCTTGCCATCTGGAAGACGACATTCTTGATTTATGGAGACCAGCATAAGGTCTAAAAAGAATTGTACTCTTAGGGACTCTAGTCTCAATTTTTTTAGATTTACGTTCTTCAAAGTAGCGCTGACTTCTTCTAACTGGGCGTTGCAGTGAACTGACCTGCCTACAATAAGCAAAAAGTCCAGATAGGGGACTAACAGTGCATCCTTTTTTCAAAGGCAAGACATAATTTCTGCTATTATTTTTGTAAGGGTAAGGTGCTACGGAAGAGCCCTGAACTGGAAGTGTATGATTTCTCCTTTTATAACTAAAGCAACGCTGAGGAACTTATAGTATTCCACATGTATTGGCAAGTGATAATACCCATCTTTCAGATCCACAACGCTATGTAATAGTGCAGGAAAAATCATCTTTATAGCGGATGACTGTCATACTGGAGCAAGGAAATGACTGACGTGCGGCGCAAAGAGAGGGAAAGAGTTTAAAGGGTGCCCTGATGATAGGGAAAGGGAAGCACGAACACCCATAAACTCTCACCTAAGACTGCACCCTGTGCTCTTTATCGTCTCTAGAAGGGTCCCTCCCCCTGTACCCGATCACTTGCCTAAAATTTAGCTGGCCCTAACTAGTGAGTAGGACAGCAAGACACTAGTCTCACTACTGACAACCAAACTAAACCTTAGACTCCTAAAAAAAAATACCTTTTAATAATATATTTTTAAAAGAGGGACTAAGAAATATTACACATACCCAACAAAAACAGTCTTAGAGGGTATTTTAGAATACAGTAGGGTTGATCACATTATACCAGATAGGTATGACTGATCTATCCAATCCCTAGTCATCATTTTCTTTTCACCCTACCTGTCAGGAGAAGGTTGGTACTGTAATGTTCAGCAGAATGGCGTCCCTGCTCAACGTCGATGAACATAATCACCCTAGTAGATACCCTATCAGAGTCTAAATATATGCAAACAGTATAGAAAGGAAATTTATTTACATTATATTGATATTGTAGCATTCGACACACATGTAGGTCTAGAGGCTGTTGAGTACTGTTTGGAATGACGTTTCAGACCAAGTACGGGCACTTAGTACTGTTCTTCTCACCTACTTTTATTCTTTCCAGCACCCCTCTTCTTTGATAGCTCTGGGGTTATACATTCAAAGAAAAGCAGAGATGGATTGATATCAAGGAGGTGGGATGGTATACTTAAATGTTTGGCTATGCCAATTGTGAACCGAGCGCCGGTACATGGTAATTCTGTACTGAAAGACTCCCTTTAATGGCCAATTCTCGACCAACTCCTTCGTTTTAATGACTGATCATCTAAGATCAATTCTGGTCAAAAGTTGATCACATTTGTGATGTGATATATAACCTAAACTATCTACAGAATCTAAACAGTGCTAAATTTTTAATAAAATCCAAGTCACAAATGTAATTTTTTCAAAAGTAAAATACAAACATAAAAACAGCTCCCAAAAGGTATATAGCTTTTAACTTGTGTGTCTGAAAAGATACTTGGACATAATTAAACTACCTTTCTCTATTTCTAGGGCAGCCAAAGAGTCCAAATGATGCACCACTTGTCAGGGCTTTCTATAGAGATCTACAAGGCAGTAACAGAGAAAGAAGGAGACAGTGGCTTGCAGAAATATAACAGTTGAACATCAAAACTGCAGCTGCACAACAGATCATGTAGACGATTTTTTGGTCAGCCCATGTTTGCAAAAATCGTAATTAATATAAAAGAGCAATTAAATTTTCTTACCTCAGCCCCGTGCTAAGTAGAGTAAGAAAAATCAAAAACCTTACATTAGATTAGCATTCTATATGAAATGGGCAGAACCAGACTTACATCTGTAATATCACACATCTGAGTCCAGGTAAAGACCTGATGTGGTGGAGGGTACACGGTGCATCGTTTCCGTTCTTCTGAAACAAAACTTGTTAACTAAAATGGAAAACAAATAGGAAAAAGTATGAAATGCTTTGTATGGTTGTAGATGTACCATTATTTTATGTATTAAAATTTTTATCAACATATAAAAACATACAGATGGGATTGATAGCCAAACAGCCACAAGTGGACAAGACACCCCTGTTCAAAGTGTGCTCATTAAGTGAACTTCAGATGGAATAAACCGGATTACTCACCGGTAATGCTCTTTTATAGAGCCCATGACAGCACCCACTGAGAGGGGATTCGCCCCTAGGAACAGGAAACCTACAGAGATAAAAGGGGCGGTCCCCCTCGCTCCCTCAGATGGATTACCTAGCATGAGAGGAACCGTCAAACAAGCTTTAGCTCATTGCTCCGCCAGTCATAAGAACCGATCTACCGAAGACTAAGTCAGAGGAAAAAGACAAGTCAAGCCTGTAGTGTCTGTAGAAGGTAGATGGTGAGGACCAAGTTGCGGCCTTACATATGAGGTCAATCGGAACGTCCACCTTCTCAGCCCAGGAGGAAGCCATAGCCCGTGCAGAATGTGCTTTTATCCCATCCGGAGGGCTTTCACCTTTTGCCGAGTAGGCCAGACCGATTGCATCTCTGATCCAACGGGATAGCGTGCCTTTAGTGACTCCAGCCCCTTTCCTGTGGCCCTGAAAGGACACAGAGAGCCCTGCTCTGCCTCCAGGAACAAGTCCTATCTATATAGTTTGGGACAGCTCTCCTCACATCTAAGGTGTGAAATTTTTCCTCTTCATGTGTTGTAGTTTTATCATAAAAGGAAGGCAGAAAAATCTTCTGGGATCTATGGAATTTGGTAGACACCTTAGGGAGGTAAGAAGGGTCTGGTTTTAATACTATCCTATCATGGAATGTTGACAAGAAGGGGGGTTCCACTGACAGAGCTTGGATATCACTCACTCTTCTTGCTGACACTAATGCTACTAACAAGACTCTTTAACGACACACATTTTATTGAAGCTAAGTGTAAGGGTTCAAATGGGGCCCCAGTTAACGCATCGAGAACTAGGTTCAGGTCCCAAGGCCGTACTCTAGCAATATGTACTGGATCTGCTTTCTGACACACTAAAATAAACCTTGCTACCCATCTGTCTCCAGTGATATTACAGCCATAGAGAGCGCCCAGGGCCAATATCTGAACCTTTAAGGTATTAACGGACATCCTCAATTTCCGACCTTTCTGGAGGAATTCCAAGATAGCAGGGATAGGTACCTTATAGAAAACCCCTGTGCAAAAAAGCTAAGAAATTTCCTCCACATCTTGGTGTATATTCTGGTTGTGGCCTCCTTTCTACTGTACAGAAGGGTATTAATTAAATTCTCCGAGAACCCCCTTAGTCTCAGAAACTTCCATGCAGTAAGGCGTAGACCCTTCACCCGAGGATGAAGGAAGGGTCCCTGAGAGTGCAGATCCTGATCCCACGGGAGGATCCAGGGGTCTGACAAAGACATGGCTGTGAGCCATGAAAACCACGGCCTCTTGCGCCAAAATGGAGCGATCAGGATTATATTCACCCTCTCCTCCCTTATCTTTCTGATGACCACTGGGAGGATTATCATTGGGGGGGAGGGGGGAGCCATACGCCAGTAGAAAACGCCATGGAGTTTGAAGAGAGTTGAGCATATCCGGTCAATCCGCTCTGTGTAGCGAAGCGAACTTTTCGACCTGTCTGTTGGCCCTTGTAGCAAACAGGTCTATTTCCGGAAGACCCCATAAAGCTGTTATTTTATTGAAGATGCGGCGGATGAGCATCCACTCCCCCTGACTCAGGGAACGGCGACTGTGGAAGTCTGCTCTGAAGTTGTCTACTCCCTTGATGTGGTGGGCTCAAAGGGACAAAAGGCGTGTTTCGGCTATCTGCAGGATTCTCTCTGCGGTAGACAGAGTTTCTGACCGTGTTCCTCCTTGATGATTTAAATATGCCACGGAGGTGGCGTTGTCTGATAGAACTCTTACATGAGATCCTCGCAGCTGTGGAAGGAATTCACATAAAGCATGATCAATCACGTTTAACTCTCAAATTACAAGAGTCATCAGCCTCACCTATGGACCATTGCCCTTGGCCTATACTTTCACCTAAATAAGCCCTCCAACCGAAGGGACTGGCGTCCGTAATAATCACTTCTGAGGGTCTTAGTACACACGGAACTCTTCTAGAGAGATGGCCCTGGTCCAGCCACCATGACAGGGATCTAACTACCTCCGGTTGCAGGGATATTTCGCCCTCTAACTGTCCCTGCAATCGCTCTTCCTTTTGCAGGATAAATTGCTGCAATTGTCTAGTGTGGAACTGGGCCCACTGCACTGCAGGAATACATGATGTAAGGGACCCGAGAAGGGACATAGCCTTCCTTAGGGACATCTTAGGGTTGTCCATTGCTTAGGGTTGTCCATTGCTGACCGTACTTTATTTATTATCGTCAACATCTTTGTCTCTGGGAGGAGACACTTGACTTAGAGTCCAGATGGAGACCTAGGAATGTCTGCCGACTTACCGGGAGGAATCTGGATTTGGTCCAGTTAATCAGCCATCCCAAAGCCTGCAAAGATGAAATTGCATCAGCTAGTCGATGTTCACATTGGGAGACAGTTTCCTACCACCAGGGAATCATGCAGGTACGGTGCTATTAAGGTTTTCTTTAACTGTACATACGCCATCACCTCTAACATTACTTTGGTGAAAACTCATGGAGCCATGGATAAGCTGAAAGGCATTGCCGCAAACTGAAGATGGTGGACACGGACCTCCAGAGTGACCGCCACTCGAAGATACTGCTGATGCGTGGCATGTATTGGCAGATGATAATATGCATCCTTCAGATCAAGGACCGCCATGAAGGAACTAGGAAACAAAAGTTTAATTGCGGAGCGTATGGACTCCATTTTGAAAGTATAAGACCGCAGAGAGCTGTTCAATTTCCTTTAATTAACTATAGTTCTGTAGGAACCATCTGGCTTAGAGACCAGAAACAAGGGAGAGTAAAAACCCTTGCCCCTCTGGTTCGCTGGGACCTCCACTAGCACATGCTTGGCTAATAGACCCCTAATTTCCGACTTCAGAGCCTCCTGTTGAACATGAGCCCTTGGAGAAGTCAATATGAAGGAGTCCGGGGGACCCGGGCAAACTAACCTCAAACCAGACAATACGACGCTAATGGCCCAGGGATTAGATGTTATTGCCTTCCATTGCTGGCTGAAAAATGATAACCTGCCACCCACCGGCGGGTTGGGGTTAGCGGAACTTGTCTTGGCGCTTGTAGGAAGGTTCGCCAAATAGAGCAAGTCTCTGCTGTTCCAGCGCTTCTGGTTCTTATAGGCCCTTTTTCATCCAAAAGGCTGCTTTCTGAAAGCCCTCCTGTAGGATGGAGCATATGCGTTAAGGAACCCCTTCTTTCTTTTGCCCGCTTTGGTATCTCGTCAAGCACTGTGCCAAACAGGTAGTCACCCTGGCATGGTATAGCGCAGAGTTTTGCTTTAGCCTGCGCATCACCTCTCCAGCCCTCTAGCCATAAGGACCGATGGGCTGCGTTGGTCAAACCCGCTGATCTGGCCGCTAGACGCAGGGAATCAGCTGAGGCGTCTGCCAGGAAGGCTGCTGCTCCTCTAATAAGAGGGATAGAGGACCGTAACTTGTCTCTAGACAATCCACTCTTAATGTTTTCTTCCAGCTCATCTAACCACACTAGCATAGATATCGCTGGCCTGAAGGTCCCCGTACATGACTCCCAGGATCTCTTAAGGATCTTGGATCTGACTTACGATCCAAGTGGTCGGTTACAGTTTCTGAATCCTACACTGGCAAGGAAGAGCGCCGTGAGGTTGATGCCACAGCTGCATCAACCTTGGGAACCTCTGACCAAGAAGTTAACTCCTCATCGTCAAAGGGGTACCGCCGTGTGGATGCTGAGGGAAGGAATCCTCGCTGCCCCTGCTTCTCCCATTCTTTCTTAATTAGCTCTTTTACTGCTGGTATCACCGGGAATGTTCGCCTTTTCTTTTGAGAGAGGCCTGCGAACATGATGTCTTGTGCTGTCTTGGGTTCTTTAATATTAGCCAACCCCATAGCTCCCCGAACCGATTTAACAAAGTTATTAATACAATCGATCGGGAAACAAGTGCGGCCTTCCTCCTCCGAGGATGATGACTCTTGGGAGGAATGTGATTTAGCTTGCCACTATCCAAGGATGAGCTGGACACGGGGAAGGCATATTCCCTGCTGGGCCTCTGTTTTTCCACTTTGCCGAAACTAAGTGCCTGGAGTTCCTCCCTAATCATGAGCCTAATGTCCTCCGTTCTGAGGACTCCTCTTGCAGGGTATGCCCCATACAGATCTGACAAAGCCTCTTGGGGTAA
Organism: Oophaga pumilio; assembly: GCA_009801035.1. NCBI lineage: Eukaryota > Metazoa > Chordata > Amphibia > Anura > Dendrobatidae > Oophaga > Oophaga pumilio. The sequence goes on along the minus strand of VIAB01005389.1, from coordinate 70,790 downwards.
CCGTCAGGGAGAGGCTGGGAACAGAGGGCACATTCCTTGTGCTTTCATTTTCCAGTCTTTTTAATCTTAAGGGGTATACAGACGGAAAGAAGGGGATATCAGCTTAATAGGTGTGGTTGGTAACACTCACCCAGAGAAGCTTGTCAACATGGTACCGGTTGCAGAGACGGAGGCACAGCTTGAGACGTGGTTTGACCTGCTTTCTTGTCTCTACCACTCTTGTCCGTGGAGCCACTTTGCCTGGAGCGTCCACTGCCACTCTTCTAGCTGCTGTGCGGTAGCACCACCACCTCATCATGTGGGTGCATTGCGGGGTCATTTGGGGGACGACATCGCTGCACACCGGCGAGCATACAGCCGATGCTTTAATGCAGCCCCCTTTTGTTTTTCTTCACCAGGAAGTGTTCCTATCACTTCCGGGTTCGGTGTTCCCCTTCTTCGGCGCATGTGTGGCTCCGCAGCTGCGCCAACACCGCCGCCTCCCCGGCACCCCCGGAAGCAGAGCCTAGTACTTCCGGGCGAGAAAGCTTCTCCGGCCTCCTGCGCATGCCGGCTTTCTTTCCCACCGGCTGCGTGCCGCCCTCAGGGACCTGCAGGAGAGCAGGGCGGCCGATGCCCGCACTCTGCACCCCCTGGACAAGTAACAGCCCATCCTGCCGTACCGCACTCTCCATGTGAGCCAGGCCGGCCCTACCCAGACCCTGGCCTCACGCTGTCCTCACCAGCCGAGGGGGGAGCTGACAAACAGGCCTCCCCCGACGCTGCCTCTGGCGCTGGAGGCCCTGCCATTCCCGCAGAGACCGCACAGGCGGCATCACAGCCCAGGTATCCTCTTCACCTTTTCTCTCTACGGGTTCCCTTAGGAACAGGAAACCAACTGAGGGAGCGAGGGGGACCGCCCCTTTTATCTCTGTAGGCTTCCTGTTCCTAGGGGTGGATCCCCTCTCTCAGTGGGTGCTGTCGTGGCAAATAGAAAAAAATAACTCCCACTGCTCTAGAAGTAAAATAACTTCCACTACGCCAAAACAGCAGTAATATACACTGTACAATCCCTTTGGCTGCTTTAGGTAGATACCTACCGTAGGAGCGAGTATTAAAAAAAAAAAAAAAAAAAATATGACAAAGGTGATAAAAATCTAGTGAGTAATAATCGCTCCGCTAGTACACTGCAGCCCATTATGAACAAATATAAACCAATGAGTCAGTGCAAGACTATAAACTTGTGGAAAATAAATCAAGCAGGTTACCACATTAAAATGAACAAAAGTAAATTAATAAATTCTTTGGATTTAACCGTTTTGATGCACAAACACTTATGTGACAGAGTTTACTCTGGTAGAATATGCCCGGCTTTTAGTACATGCACTCAGCAGCAAAATGCACACTGCAGTGTTCAGAAAGTCCCAGCCGGTGACTAACCTGACACGAGATGGTGTGCGAGAAAGCAAATGGCATGACGTCACAATCTTCGCAAGGTACGGATTCCTGGAGACACCGTGTTTTCCCTTACGCGTTTCAGGAACCATTTGCTTCATCAGAGGCCCTCTGTGTCATTGGTCTATGTATGTTCATAATGGGCAACTAGCTGTAGAGTACTATTGGAGCGATTATCACTCATTAGATTTTTATCACTTTTCTGTCCATTTTTTTGTTGAAATACTAGTTCCTAGGCATCTACTTGAGCAGCCAAAGGGATTGTACAGTGTATATTACTGCTGTTTTGGCGTAGTGGAAGTTATTTTATCTGATGTATTAATTCGTTGTCCAGGGAAGATACGGTAATTTATCAGCTATACAAGGGGTAGATGATAACTTATAGATTGGTGCAGGTCCTAGCGGTCAGGACCCCCACGTGTTAGCAGAATCAGGATCTTTGTATGCCCGTTAGAATGGAGAAGCATGTTTAGTTAGATATGGACAAATCCGAACAGTAAAGTTCAGCGTCCGTACCGAACACCTACTGTTCGGGAACGGACACCGAACACGGACTTCACCAGAAGTCCGTGTTACTGTTCGGGTTTGGACCCCCGAACACCAGGTGTTTCTTGCGCTGTCATGTGCATCACAACACGGCAAACACTGACTCTGATCGGCGGTAAAATCATTACCACCGGTCAGACAGCCGCACTTCAAATGACAGCGTGAGTGCGCAGCTGTGATTGAAAGTAAAAAGGGTCATTTGGATGTTCTGGGTTGTCATTAGGATTTAAAAAGAGAAAACACATTAGTTGTACAATAAATGGCTTCACCCAACCACTAACCATGAGTGGAGAAAAAATTTTGGTGTTATCATTCATATTCTCTGAAAAATGGCAAAGAAACCAAAAATTCTGCCAGGGTATGTAAACTTTTGAGCATAACTGTACATGCTCAGTAGTGAGGCAGGGCTATGGGCTCAGAGTCATAGAAATTCAGAAATCTGAGGTTTGGCCCACCAACTCCACAGCCCTGTTAGAAGTGATCAGTTTACGATCACCACCCGCACTTGAACACTTCCCAGTTTTAAAACCTGCCCTATGGGGCCTTCACATGTATGTACACAATACAAGACTAATGTAGAGTAGACACATGATTTTATTTCAATACTGTGTAGCAGACGGCCCCGACAGGTAGGCAGCGAGCAGCCAACCGCCTGTGAGATCTCAACCTTAGGTTCATTATTCTATTATACAGGTCTGAGAAGAAATCTATGTGAATGCCAAATCAATGTACTGTGGTTGTGCACCGACAATTGCCCGGTATTCCCGATGTGAGCCGGCAGTCACGATTTGCATACCTAATGTGTCCACTAGTCTCATCCAAAGTCGCTGAATGGAAGCGATGAGAAAACGCCGGATGAGACTACTCAGCATGTATAAATGTGGCCACAGGGGGGCACTATTGACAATGTGGGTGCACAATATCATGAATCGGGAGTCTGTCCTCAGAGTGACTGCATGCCTTACTGCTTAGACAGGCATAACCCCTTAAGGTACTGTCACACTAAGCGAGATCGCTAACAAGATCGCTAAAGAGTCACCGATTTTATGACGCAGTAGCGATCTCGTTAGTGACTTAGCTGTGTGTGACATGTAGCGGCGATGTGGCCCCCGCTGAGATGTCGCTGATCGCTTATAAACGTTCTGAGCCGTTTTTTGGTCTTTGTTGTCCCGCTGGGGAGCCTTAATCGCTGAGTGTGACACCCTTTATGAACGACTTTACCAGCGTCGCAGGTGGGACTAGGTTTTCCCAACGACCGCAGAGGTCGTTATACAGATCGCTGATCTCTGATGAGTTGTGTTTGGAAGCTAACTAGCGACCACATAGCGATCGCACTAGCGATCTCGCCAGGTCATGTCGTTGTCGTGATCGGATCGCTGGTGAGATCGCTAAGTGTGACAGTGCCTTTAGTATACTAGATGACTAGAATTTAAAGAGGATCTGTGAACTCTCCAGATACATTGGTAGTAAAATAATCCTATTCTCCATGAAGTAACATTGCTGGCTCGTATATTTTAGAAGTCTGCATTGTGTTGTTCCGGTTATTCCCCCTGAATATTTATGAAGTGACAACTGGGTGTTACCAGAATGGGGCGTGTCTCCTGTAAAGCCCAGTACTGATTGGACAGTGGCAGAGGGCACAAGAACACGCCACATTCGGTAACACCCAGAAGTGCATCCATTTCTAGGACTATGAGGAATAAGAGGACTCCAGGTTACAGGGGTGATCGTACAGATGTTCTCGGCGACAGCTGATGTTTGGGAAGTGAGGATGTGCGCCCCACCTTACCTTGGTGAAGTAAGGCTTGGTGAACTCCACCAGCAGCTCCTGCCGCCAGCTGTCCCCGAACCCTTCCGGAACATGGCGAGCTGCGAGTTTCTGTAGGGCTGCAGCTTTGTTCCTCTGGATCCGGTCCAGCTGCTCCGGGCTCAGGGGAGGAGACACGACTGCAGGGGTCTGGTCATCTCCTGGGGGTCTGCTCTTCTTCACTGGAGTAATCTGGGGAGGGCAGTAACACAAGGCTCGGATCACACACTGCAGCCTCCGGCCTTCATACAGACGCGCCCCCACGTGACACAGGCGGCTCATGGTACTGCACAGCAGCCGGGGCACCACCAGTCCCGGCCCTACTGACCAGGCGCCGCCCCCGGCGCACACGTGCTATTACACTTCCGGGTACTACACAAGCTGGATTTTCCCGGCAAAAAAAAATAATAATCCGTTGTTACTCCGCCCTCCGATCTGGAGCTGTACCCTAATTGGCTGTCAGACTCGCCGGTCAGTGATCCAGCCTATAGGATCTAACAGCACTTATTTCTCAATGGCGCCATTCATTCATTCACACGCTCTATAGACAATTAGACCTCCTTCGCTTCAGCCGCTGAGTGTTCGCATCTGCCCCACCGGATGACAGGTAATGGCAGCGGTACGTGCAGTCTGTAGGGACTGGGCGCCATTCCTGCATTACCACAGCGCGTCAGGTCACTCACCTCTCCCCTGCACCCTTCCGCTTCTGTAAGGGCCTCAGAGGAAGACCTCTTCTTGGAGACGGGGGTGAAGAAGGACTGGATGGTCTTCTGGCCGATCATGGTCAACCTGCGGGAGTTCAGCTTGTCAGACACAGTCCTGCAGAGTGCACGGTTTTGGCGCCAAATCCTAGAAGGCGGAACCGGCGGTTACCATGGTTACTGACTACGCTGTGAGGGGAGCTGCATGCCTGCACTCAGCCGTGTGGATTAGGACAGTCACCTGCCCTGCAATGCTTCATGTCACTTGTAGAGCCCGAGTCGCAGCTATCAGTTCTAGGCTATGTTCACACTTACAAACAGAAAACCCATCCCTTAGGCCACGTTCAGTATTTTACATCAGTATCTGTAAGCCAAAACCAGGAGCTGGTAAAAAATGCAGAAAAGTGGTGAGGACCACAAGAGAAATTGGCATGCTGCGGTCCTGAAAGACGCGCCGCGTGTCCGTCTCCACGGGTGAGCCGCAGATGTCTCTGGTCGCATAGTGGACATAGGATTCCTTGAAATCCCCCCCACTATATGCGGTAACATCTGACCGCTGCGGGTTGGACCCTGCACATGTTCGTGGGCACATTCCCTTATACTTTTCCCCTGATTGTTCCTCTTCTGATTTTGGTTTACAAATACTGATGTAAAATACTGAACATGTGCACGTGGTCAATAGAGACATGCATGGAGTGTGCGGCTACAGCCTGTTCTCAGCACACGGCGGCCCTGGCACGCTGACTTACCCCATCTCTGCAGTGTATCAGACAATGTGCCAGGGTGTGCTTACAGCCGCTGGTGCCAGTACCTCTTATGAAGGTACGGCGGAGGCTGTGTGGCTTTACTCTATGTACCTACAGATTAAGACCGGTTTCACACGTCCTGATATTTACAGTACCGGAAAAACTGCTATCAGAGATATCTGTCCATGTCTCGTGAATGTGATATTTGCGGCACACGTGTGGCAACCGTGTGCCACATCAGTACCACACAGGCGGCCGCCGGGGAAGAAGCTCTACAGTGAGCTCTGTTCCCCGGCGGCTTGTGCTGAAGACTGCTCTAATCATTCTCCCCTGCTCTGCCGGCGATGAGTTATATTAAAGTCAGAAAGATGGCAGCAGGTGTCAGCTGATGGGAGTAACAGTCCCAAAAGCCCCCACCTGCTGTCATCATTCTGACTTTAATATAACTCTCATCATTCTCCCCTGCTCGCTCTGATCGCCGGCAGACCAGGGGAGAATGATGAGAGCCGTCTTCAGCACCCGCCGCCGGGGAAGAAAGCTTACTGTAGTGCTTGTTCCCCAGTGCCGATGTGTGTCACATTTATGACATCAATGTGTGTTCTCCATGTGCGGGACGGTTTGCAGACCATGCTGCTGGTAAAAAATGGACATGTCGGCGTGTTTTGCCTATGGACACACAGTCCATGAAGACACACTGACATGTGCACAGTCCCATTCATTTGAATGGGTCTACATGTGTCAGTGTCTCCGGTACGTGTGAAAACTGTCACCACACCTACCAGACACACTAAAGTGTGAAAGAGGCCTCACAGCATTTGGGGTCATGACAAGTTCCCTTTAACCCCTTTCCAACATCGGGCATAATAGTATGCCGATGTCGGACTCCCTCCCTTTGATGTGGGCTCCAGCGGTGAGCCCACATCTTTCCTGGCACATGTTAGCTGTTTTGAACGGCTGACATGTGCCCGCAATAGCCGCAGGTGGAATCGTGATCCACCCGCGGCTATTAACTAGTTAAATGTCACTGTCAAAATCTGACAGTGGCATTTAACTTGCGCTTCCAGCCATCGGGCCGGATACCCGCCCACTGGTGACACGGGTCATGTGATCGCAGGTCACCAGTTCGTTGGCATGACAGCCAGAGGTTTCCTGGAGACCTCTATGGTTGTCAGTGCTGGCTCGCTGTGAGCACCACCCTGTGGTTGGCGTTCATAGCAAGTCAGCAATTCTGCTATATAGAGGCAATCAGATCATCACCTCTATGTAGCTGAGGCGATCGGGTTGTGGCAGCTTCTAGTCTCCCATGGAGACTA
>VIAB01005388.1:98018-108193 GCA_009801035.1 Oophaga pumilio | reverse complement strand
AAATATATAAATACCTTATCAGAAATGCTACATTACAAAATAATTAAGTCGTATCCTTTATTTAAAAAAAAGCATGTCCTATATCATGTCCTGGATAATAACTTTGCCTAATGGAAATGATTTTTATGCTGTTATGATTATTGGAGTTGTAAATTAGCTAAAGGGATCGTGTCAAAAAAAGTTTATTGAAAAATATGCTCTCGTCAATTAATTTTATTGACATAGCAGTTGCAGAAGAATCCATGCTCAATGTTTGTAAGACTGTAAGACATAGTATTTCACTGTGCGGTCCCCGACTATAAATCCTGCTTCACTGTTCTATACATGATACACTACAGATTAGAAAATTACAGCCATTTTATTATCTACGGGCAAACTCCATGTTAACAAATGCAGACTTTCTGGAACCCAGAATTATTTATTAGGAGCCATAAAGAAAAAAAAATTGCCGATAATATAAAAGCACTTGCGTTGTCATTTGCCAAGTGATTACAATTTTAACTTTTTAAAATAATTTCTGTATTTGGGAAAACCAGGCTATAAATATTTTGGCCTTTATTACAGCTGTTGGTAAACTTTCCCTGAACTTCGGTGCAAGGTGTAGCTCCAGTTAGGTGACAATCTGTACTAAGGCTGCATTTAGGACAGGGTTGGAGAAAGCTTTACTTTTTTGTGATTGGACACCTTCCAACATTCCAATTTTTTATTGCGATATTTTTCAGCTTCACCTCAACCCAATAAACATCACCATAGTAGTCCGTAAATGCCTTTCTTATTGCAAATTTGAGGTATCAGTCATCTGGATATTCACGAAAAAGCAGGGCTGTTGGTAAATATTCTGCATTATTACAGGTGGAGGTCCATGGAGAGGCCAAGGGGGTGCTGTAATTTGCTCTCTCAGTTCAGAAGAGACACTGGGGTGGTGTTTCTGGAGGAAAACCCTTTCAGTTAGAAGTCCGCTAATCGGGCATTTTAGCACTGCTCACACATCTTGATGAATGAGCAGAAGACTTACATTAATGAATAACTTTGTGCCTTTTGTTCTAAATTCCGCCCAGGCATCTTATAGATGTCTGTATCTAAAGTGCTATGTCTCATGACAGTAGTGCTTTAAAGCAATGCTCCGCGGAAAAGAGTGAAAGCGCAGAGGAGAGGAATTTTGCAAGAAGAGGTACTAAAATGAGTTGGAAAATACATAATTACTGCACTTCTTGTATATCTACACTGTAGCACCCCTAAAACACTACCAACAAATATTACATAGTGCTGCCCTATTCCATGTAACCCTCCATGCAACACTGCCCCTGTGCCTGCCACTAATGTCCCTTCCATTGCACCATAAATTTATACTACTTATAAAGTCATGGAAGGTTTCAACCAATGCCACCCAAAGGGTCTGCTATTACCGACAGTGCAGTTGCCAAACTTCTTGCCAAAGTCCGAGACACAGATTCGGTAACCAATACCAAAAGCTGGAAGACCAAAACCCCTAGTTTTCAGCATAAAGTGCTGTTTAGTGAAGGCATGAATTTACCTGTGGGTAACAGGAGGCCTGTTTGGGTGGCATTCATTACAATCTTCTGCAATGACATGGGTGACTAATATTTCTAAATTATATATTTTATAAAAACACAATCACGGAAGTTGATATCTATATATTTGAGAGGCTTCATTGTGTTCATTTATTTTACTGTAAGGATACCATATAAGAATCATACAATCAATAAAAGATTAATTACAATTTAGTATGATAAGAGCATAAAACTTTGCACATTACAATCAGTACCTTATATTGAAGGATAGCTTCCAAGAATTGAATAACATTAATGAATATAATATAGATAGATAGATAGATAGATAGATAGATAGATAGATAGATAGATAGATAGATAGATAGATATGGAATAGATAGATAGATAGATAGATAGATAGATAGATAGATAGATAGATAGATAGATAGAGGACATTGTATATATCATCAACAGATAAATTCCCATAGAAGCGATATCATTGTTCAGAACAAATGTAATTATTAAAAGAATAATCATGTTACTATTCAAGCAAATCACAAGATCTCAGTATACATACTTTAGTTTCCTGGGCTACACCACGGTCTTATAACCATATTTTGTGTACAACAGAACATAGAGCCCGATTCATCAAACCTTTCATACCAGAATTCTGGCCTAAAACGCTTTAAATATTTCAATATTTAGGCGCAATTTTAAATTTTGCGGCCTATGATGTTTTTACACCAGTCTCTAACTCCGACAAAATGGCACGGCGGGAGCAGGACAGTGGCATGGCGGGGATTGAGATGCCACAGCTTGTCTAATTCATGATGAGCTGTAACGTTCCCTATGCCAGAAATCTCACTCCAGGCATTGACCTTCTGGCGTAGCACACGGAAGCGCACCTCCTCTTGTATCCGGAGGACTACAGCACGGCGTGAACAATGTCGGTCCCACTGAACATAGATTAAAAAGTGAAAGTTATACACTTTTCCATTTAATTTGAAAAATATTTACTTGTAGAAATTGTTGACAGCAACACATCTCAAAATTGTTGGTTCAGTGTTTACAAAAAGCTGCCAAACGGAAGTGGTACTCTTGAAAAATTGCTAGCCGGTCAATTTTCAACCAAGTCACATGACTGTGTAAAAAAAGAACATGTTAGAGAGGCAGAGTCTCCCTGATGCAAATATGGTCAGAGGTTCACTAATTTGTGAAAACTGCATTTAAAAATTGTATATTTTTCAGAAAAATGTTCCTCAATGTAAAATTACAATGACTTAGAATATCCCAGCATCTGCAATACATAATATAAAAAGATTAAGAAAACTGGAGAAATCTAACAATATAAAACACTTGGTGCTTTATGAAATGAAAAATCCAGCAAAGACCCAGTACTGTTGAGCAACTAGAATCCTCAATCAGTCAAGAATGGACAACGTTCCTCTTCCAAAACTCCAGCTATTGGTGTCTTCACTTCTCCGACCTATAAAGACTGTTATAAGAAGAACAGAGGATGCTACACAACGGTAGACACGGCCCTGCCCCAACTTTTTTGAGATGTGTTACTGTCATCAATTTATAAATTAGTTTATTTGTTCAAATGAAAGGGAAAAATGACAAACTTTCAACATCGATCTGTGCTCTGTGTTCTAGAAGAGATTTCCAAATTATTGTATCCTTGTTTTCTTTACATTTTTCACAGTATCACAACTTTTTTAGAATGGAGGTCTACTGTTATTATTTCTTAATCCTTGAACAACCCTTTACTGTAATTGTTTGCTATCTCTTTACATCATGGATCCCATGGATTTCTGTGAGATCATTCCCAATCATCACATTGATCAAGGAACTGTATCAGCTATTTCTGGTCTGGGGGTGAATATTGACCATTGCAAAACTTTGCATCCATTGAGTCCAGCTCAGACCTGAAAAAAAAATGACCAAACACAACTGATCTATGGAAACTCAGCTTAAAGCCAGTTCCACATATCTGGGTTTCACAGTTCACGTACAGATCGCAATTTCTAGACTTTGCACGGTCTCCTGACTAAACCTCAACAGCCTTATAGGCATATTTAACCCCGTTGAGTTTGGGTCAGGAGTAAGCGAACGTGCTCGGATAACGTCTTATCCGAGAATGCTCGGGTGTTATCCAAGTATCTTGGGCGTGCTTGTATATTATGTTCGAGTCCCCGCGGCTGCATGATTCTTACCTGTTAGACAGCCTGAACACATGGGGATTCCCTAACAAATAAGCAATCCCCGAATGTGTTGAGGCTGTCTAACAGGCAATAATCATGCAGCCGCGGGGTCTCGAACATAATATAAGACATTATCCAAGCACATTCACTCGTCACTAGTCAGGAGGCCCACGGACTGTCTGGAAATTACCACCCGTATATGGACTGTGAAACTCAGACATGTGAAAGCGTCGAACGAAAGGTCCCATGAATATAAAGGGTGGTCCAGGACTATTTTATCTTTTTTTTATGAGCCTCAAAATTAACAGGTAGGTAGCTGCTAATAGGGGCAACTATCTGCCTCTCCTACCAGTCACCGACTCAGAGAGGTCACTGACCGTTCCTGCCGGTGATTCAGCTACTTCACATCGACAGAGCAGCGGTATCTCTTCCACTCTGCTCTATCCCTGGGGTGTGACTGCTGACATCATGCTAATTGACAGCTGGCTCCAGGCAGATTGGCAGCAGAGAGCCAGTTGTCAATCAGTATGTCACCAGTCACGCCCCAGCACTGTACCAGAGAGGAAGAGATACCGATGCTCTGTCGAAGTGACGTAGCGGAAGCCAATTAATCTGTTACAGCTCTATGACAGCAAAGATAGGCAATGGGCACAACAGGCAGGTGGTTAGCAACTATATGCCTGCTAGTTCTTGGACTCATCGTAAAAAAAAAAAATAGTCCTAGATAACCCCTTTAAGTGATTCCTATTGGTATGATCACCAATATTCAGATGTACTTTGCAGTTGAGTCCAGCAAGAAGTCTTTAAAGAGGTTATCCAGCCAGATAAATAAAAGTTATTTTATTGTGCCTCAACTTAAATAGCTCCAATGTACTAATTTCCCACAGGGGAAACCCAGCATTACATGGTTTACATTAATATCTATAGAGCAATAATGTAAAGTAATGACATCTGTGTCCTCCAAAGTGCAGGACATTCCTTGTAGCCATTTACAAGTACCTAATTAGGGACCACTATTAAGTCATAATGTTGTAATTTTGCAGTTAGGGTTTTTTAAACCCAAGATTTTCAAAGGCTGATAATTTATAAAAATGAAGTGATAAATGCAGAATCAGATCAGCTCAGTAATAATCTGCTTGTGACCCTAAGACCCATTGTCCTCCACACTGGCAGCACCGAATGCTCAGCTATGTGCCTCAGTATGCCGACGAGCACCAGGCACCGAATATTACACTCATTTTCCTCTAAAGTAAGGCAATGTAACTCTAAGCATTTGACATTTCTGACTCATTGAAGCAGAAGTGTTAGGATGACTTCTAATATCATCATTCCAGAGGAAGAACGAGGTACAATGTATTATTCACAAGCTTTTAGAACAAGTCAAGTCTTTCTGTTAATTATGGAAATTAGATTGTGAACACAACCCCAATGTCATCTTTTATCCACCAATTTATAGATGGAAGCGTTATCTGAAGCTTCAAGGCCCCAATGCCAAATCTGTAACAGGGCCCCCACATGCCATAGTTAATATTGGTGTTTTCTTATGTAGCAAGAGTATTTGGGCCCCTACAGGGCCATATTATTCATAAGGCCAACTAGGTGCCCCTCAAGGACTAGTAGCCCATTCCTTTTTTTAATTGCAGTTATCTGCATGTTTGGGCGCTAATGGTAAAAAAAAAACGTTGTGCCGTATGTATGTCTGTATATATAGGGAATATGTATATGTGTGTGTGGTGTGTAATTGTTTTTTTAAGTGCCTCCGGCTCATTCTCAAACAAGTGTCAACTTGATGGATGAACGATCTGTAGGACAATTGATTTTGTGCAATCCTAGATAGGTCCACCAGAGTGCTATCTGCGATCTGAGAGATGCTGCTTTTTTTCTAGCAAGATGGCGCCGCCGGTGCCTGCACAGTAGCATCTATCAGATCGCTGATAACTGCTACTGTACAGGCACGGCCAGGGCCATTTTGAGACAGATTTTTTTTAATGAATTTATGCATAGCAGTAAATAAAATAATTAAATACGCATTATACATGCGATCATGAAGGTGATTTTTTTATTTTATTTTCCAATATATATAATATTAATTATGTAAACTAGGGGGCAGGTCAGTGAGGGATCAGTGACTTGTCAGAAGCCATACTGATGAATACCTAATCAGAGCACCACATTAAGACCCCCCCACAGGCTGCCCGGCAACACGAGCATATCATTAACTAAAAACTGAAAATATAGATTACACAACAACCACAAGACCGATTTCATCACCAGGTATCATTGTAATCAGTATAACGGCGCTGACCTGACACTGTCTGTAGGATACTGTGCACCATCCTGCTGATAGGTTCCCTTTAAGAAATTAATTATCCAGTTTTACGACACTGATTTCAGGGATGTGTCACTTATTAGTCTGTATGCTGTTGTTTCAATTCAATGAATGTTTTATTACCAGGAGATTATCACTGCCTGGATTACAGGTCATGTGAGTCGTGATACGACCGCGCCCCCTCCTCTCATAAGCAGCTCACTATCAGTAGACAATGCACATAGCGAGGCTGCTAAAGGCGGGGGCAGCTTTCTGAGCTCTGCTACATGCTACATCTAAAACCTCTGATTGTATCACAGCTTCTACACCCAGTAAACTAAGTGACACTTCGCTGGAATCAGGATTTCTTTCTGTACATTATGCTGCTCTCAAATGAGGTAGCAAAAACCTGGTGACTGATTCCCTTTAAACAGTTTTTAAAAACCAACGGGAATTCACAAATGCTTTTAATAAAGTAATTAAAAAAATGGACAGCCAAGAGAACTATATTATTTAGAATTTTTTGTTGGGTTTCTTAAAACATATAATTTTGTAACAAGCTATTTATCTATTTATCTTTTCACACAAAACCAGCAATAAGAGTGTTGTTTTGCTGTCCCCACACCCCACAAGTTAAAACCACATATCAGTGCAATGTGTCCAGAGTGTTGTTTTGCTGTCCCCACACCCCACAAGTTAAAACCACATATTATTGCAATGTGTCCGAAATACATTCGGCACGAATAGTGTTCAAATATGACCTAAATATGTCAAAATCAGATTCAGGGCCAAAATCCGAACAAATTTGTTCATCTCTTTGACCAGGAATGCTTCATATTCGCACGCTTTGTAAATTGCCAACCACTCCTTTTAATTGATTTAACCTTATCAACATTCTGCCAGCACAATAGGAACTTGAACTTCCTCCTTCAATTCCTCACGTAGATGGTGCCTGCTATTGTCCAAAGGCTTACGTGCCCTGAACGGAAAACCCATCTCTCTCTGCTATGCCGTGTGCCGGCATGAGCAGATACATAGACCCAAACTCACATCCTGAAAGCCGTCATAGCTTTCTCTGCTGCTAGAGGTGGATTACACTTGACAACAGGGAGTTGACAGAAAGTTAAATTAATGGGAGTCTGGAGTGATTTATTTTTTTTAGTGATAATACAATATAATTTTTAAATAAAGTGATTTGCAGATTTTTTATTTTCATCATCTATACAATTGAATCAAGTTTTATGAAAATGCAATGATCATTTAAAGGGAAGCTATCAACATAAAAAATTTCCTATTGCTTAAAATAGGGTTTTATGCTAAATGTATATTTTTGTTAATTTTGGCAAAGTTTTTTTTTCATATCACAATCCGTATTAAAAATAAATAGTCTTGTAATTTTGAAACTATCCAGTGGAGTTTCTTAGATTCTAACTAAACAATACATGTACATTAGCCACAATGCACAGACTCTGACCCTATCTTTTGTATTGATGCATCTAATGAACCTGTGTAAAGGTCATTGTGAAGGGATGGGCAGCAGGATCAGCTGATGGATCCTGTGTTATCAGCTGTGCATAGAGGTGTCACCTGTAATCCTGCCTGTGATAAGGAGTCTGCAGAAAACTCCTCCTGAATGGTAAGGAAGTATGAGTCCAAAATAGCCCCAGTGGCCAGTGTGAAAATTGCAAGAGTACTACTTTTTTTTTTTATTATTCAATAAATGATACGATAAAAAAAAAAATAGCAAAAAACATAATAATACAACTAACTCATAAAGCTATCCAAAATAGGTCATTTTATGATGATAGCTTCCTTTTAAGTAATAAACCTTTGCTAATGATATTTGATACTATGCATACCTGACAGATCACATCCTCTGTATTCTTCCCTTCTGCTCAGACGCTGATTCCCGAGAAGTGATTATTAATCTGATTACAATAGTATTTGCTGTTACTGGAAACTGCAAGTAATCAGTAAATGCATTTATTATTACCCATTTTCATGACAGTGCTTTCATTCACTATTACGCATAGTGTAGAAGATTTCATACTCCCCATTGCATGATATCAGTGATTTTAGCAGTATCATATGGCCTCCATTACAGAGAAAGGGGAAAGTACTTTAGCGTAGTTATCACACTGTCATTATTCACATTTGTACATCTGCGCTGTGAATACATTATTGCTTATGCAGCACCCGCTAGGACCGTGTGATACTCGGGCCGGGTCTGACAGTACTTAAAGAGGATTGTCACAGCAGCGGTGACCCAGTCCGTGGCCCTGGGCGTGCAATGGCGGTGATGTGGGGTAGTTTTTAAGGGAAGGTTTCGCGACACCACCCGCGGTATTCGGCAAGGGATAGCCGACACAGCAGTTCAGTTCCTCTGGGGCCAGTGGTAATGCAGCAGAGATGTTATCGCTCCCCACTGGTGGAGAGGGTCCCCAGGGCAGATATGGCAGGCAGTGAGGGAAGGAGGATGTTGGGATGCAGGGCTGAGGATTGGAGGAATAACTGACGGACACAAAGGCTTTTGTTTCCTTTACCTTTTACTGGGCAGTCCAGGTACAGTCTGGGGCTCTGGTTACAGATGGTTCTGGAGCCGGTCAGCCTGGAAGCAATTTGGGAATTTCCTTAGTCAGGTGGGTTGTGAGGCCTCCTTTCTAGCGCTATTCTCTGAGGTACTTGCTGCTGTAAACTCTATTCAAGTCCCTCTTTCTGTCTGATGCTTAGGTAGAACTCCACTCGCATGACAGGCAGCTTGAGCCTGTTTAAGGGGTCTCTCCTGTCTGGCATCTCCGGCTCACGCGTGCTGCTGTGTCGTTGAGTATCTGTTGGGGCAGA
This sequence comes from Oophaga pumilio, assembly GCA_009801035.1. Lineage (NCBI taxonomy): Eukaryota > Metazoa > Chordata > Amphibia > Anura > Dendrobatidae > Oophaga > Oophaga pumilio. The sequence continues at coordinate 99,329 of VIAB01005388.1, read as the reverse complement.
GGACCTGCGGTCTCCTGCCCTCCGGATTCTGCTGTCGGGGTTTTAGTACACACACAGCTTCGGGCTCCAGTTCCTGGTCACTGGCGCTCAAGCCTGGGGTGAGCTCAGATGGAGCTTCTATTCCTAGCTCCTCTCCACACGTCCTCTCTCAACCTTGTTCAGGCTCTAACTCCCACTAACTTCCTCCTCCCAACCAGAGAGAGCAGCTCCCCTCAAGTCGGGTTTAGAGCTCCCCCTGCTGGCCTGGAGCAGGAACTGTATTGTACGCTGGAACTACCTGGTAAGGGAATTCCTTCTTTGCTTCCAGGCATGACATCACTCCCCCCTGGAGGGAGGCAAGGCCATTGTGGCAACCGGACTCCTGAGGTGCCACACTTACATAATCATATGGATCGCCCGCCAGGGCAGTGAGTTACTCGGTACCAGGCTGGTGTCTTAAAGGGATGTGTCACGGCAGCAGTGACCCAGTCCGTGGCCCGGAGCATCCAATAAGAAGGGGAATATTTACAGGGGATGATAAAGAGTTTGTATGGAAGTGTTTGTGATGCCACCTGTGGTTTCTGGTCAGAAGTGACCAGCGCTGCAGTGCAGAACCTCTGGGTCTGATGGTGTGATGCAGCAGAGTTGAAATAGCTCTCCACAGGCACAGCTTGCTGTCCCAGGGCAGATGTATGTTGTAGAGGATAATGGTGCTGGTAGATGTAGCAGTGCTGAGTGAGTTGTCGCAGGAAGAACTTGAGAAGACACAGATGCAGTTTCCAAAGCTTTACTCGCAGTTCTGGTGCACACAGATGTCCGCTTGGTGCCACATCCTCCAGGTGAGTGATCCAGCCAACTTCCAGACATATGGAGAACACCTTTCCAGAACTCCCTGTGAGTATATGCCTTCCCAGGACGTCTCATTGTGCTGATTCCCACTCCTGCTTCCTTCCCAGCACCACACAAGCAGTGTCCCAGTTGCCACAGCTGTCGGCTTGCTAGCTGAGTCCTGTTGTACACTCCACTAGGCTAGGGGCCAAGATCCTTCTGCAACCTGGATTCTCCCAGCTGACGTCCGTCAGCCTGGAACGAGCCCCACGGGTAGCCTTCTGCTCAGCCGTGCCTCTGAGAAATCCCTTTTCCCTTCCAAGGAGTTTCTTTCTGTCTTTCTGTCTGTCAGCAGCTCCTCAAGACCAGGAGCCTGCTGCACGGTACTATCTCTTCCCTTCTTCCCCTATGGGCAGATTGCCTATGCACGTCTTTCCCCTTCTTCACCTACAGGAAGACTGACTCTTACTTCCCTCTATTCTCCTGCTCTAACCCTCCAGCTCC
>VIAB01005388.1:61794-74484 GCA_009801035.1 Oophaga pumilio | reverse complement strand
TGCTTAGGGGCCCCATATCAGCCGGGCGCCAGTGCAGGGAGATAAATTTTCCTTGCACTGCCGCAGAATGTAACTGTATTGGCTCGCTGTGCACGCGATATAGTTACAGCAGCATAGCTCCAGGTGGGCCACCTCTGACCGCACGGCCCTGTGCGACCGCCCCCTCTGCCCCCTGGTAGTTACGCTACTGCTTACCATTCTATACTCTCCAGCATAATTATTGGCATTTTCTGTATTGCTTTGTTTTGCAGATGGAATCCTTTTTCTGAACACAAGTCAGACGCAGTTACAAGACCCTTGTGTTGTGTCCCGACTGCTCAGTCCCTTGTTTCCCAAAAGTTCCAGGCCCTGCCAGCTGGAATTGTCCCTGCACTCAATGGAAGAGTCTACGGTGCGATCATTAATGGTTACAGTGCATGAGGAGAAGTCTAATCTCAGCGTATTATTGCCACCCTTCAAGGAGGCAACAGTTGGCGACAGGTGAGTCACACCTCAAGGACATCCCAGATTCCATACTTCATGCCTAGCGAGAAAAGTGGATGAAGGCAATAATAGACTCCCATTGAAAATAATGTATTTTTCATGGGTAGAAACAACTCATATGTTTTAGAGATTGATAGAGTCAATACATTGATAGGTAGACAAAAAAAAAAAACACAACAGCACCCTGTAAGCACTTAGATGTATGCAGACATTGATCTTATAACATTTGGACTGCATCACTGCTATATAGTATATACTTCTAAAATGATTTGTGCCCTAAGTATATTCTTTGTATAGCAGTGATGCAGTCCAAATTTCATTTATTCATTGTTTGCATACTGTACATCTCAGCAATTACATAATGCTGCTGTATGCTTTTGCTTTTTTATTATGCAATCATAGCAGCTTGCACCTGTTCTAACTTCCTTTATTCTGTTGGGAGGTGCTGGTCTGTTTTTTTTGTTTTTTTCTTCTGCTAGACAGATAATATGAATGCCACAGAACCTACAGTGATATACTCATGTAACGGATTCTTCATTACTAAACAATGTGGATGGTTAATATTAATACCTACATGTGAGTCTTAGGATGCAAGCACATTGGCATTAATATATACATACATACATTATACATCATCATACTGGGAGCAGGGAAAGGGATTAGTGGTGCCTCACCGGAATCCAGATGAACACAGGTGCCTGTAACAAAAGGCTGGATACCACTCATTAGCAATAGCAAAGGAAGGAAAAAAGTTCCAGCACCAGGCGTCTCTTCATTAAAATCTTCAATATTTTATTTCCATGTCAAGAATAAAATATCATGCGGAGATGCAGCCCCTAAACGTCTGACAGGTTTCGAACAAAGTTCTTAGTCATAGGCATATGAACAATACATAAAAACATTCTTAGGCTGTGTTTCCATGGTACGGAAACACAGCGCTTTGGACGGAGCGGAAATTCCGCTCCGCCCAAAGCCCCTCCCCCTTCTTAACGCGCGCTCATTCCGGATGTGTTCAGGACACCTCCGGAACACATCCGGAATGATCGCAGGGCTGCATAGCCCTGTGTCATTCCCCTTGCGGCGACGCAGCGTCGCCGCAAGGGACTAGGACATGCTGCGGTCTGAAAAGACGTGCCGCATGTCTGGAAACGCAGCTCTTCCGCCTGCGTGTTTTGCAGCATAGTGGAGACGGGATTTCTTAAATCCCCTCCACTATGCTGTAACATCTGGACGCTGCGTGTTTGACGCTGCGCCAACGCACAGCGTCAAACACGCAGCTAATCCGGACTGTTTCCTGATAGTGGAAACATACCCTTATATACCCATTCCATTAAGTGAAACCATGTACACCTGTTATTTGACATGATTGGTTAGCATTCATTACAAGTTCAAATGTGAGACAGCCTACCAGAATTCATGACGCCTACACAGATTTTCGCCTTCTTGTCCACACAAAATAAGTTTGTAAAAGACATCTCTACTTGCTCAGTATAGCAACTCTATGTTTATTTATAAAATACATTTAATAATTGCAGCACCACACATGTGGTTTATATGGCGACATATGTGGTGTGCAATAAGTACTACATAGGGTGCTCTGTGAGACCCCTTAAGAAAAGAATTGGAGAGCATATTACAGAGAGGAGCCAGAAGACCGCAGCGTCTGATTTCTCCTACTCCTGCACTGATTAGAAGCACTTTACCTTCTTATTAAACAGGGTAAATTTCTTTTGGCAGTGCAAGGGTTAATCTGCTCTCTTGAGAACTCCTGGAGCTGAGGCTCTCAGCTGTGCACTGTTAGCCACTCTCATCTCCTATTTAATCTGGGTCTTGGCTAGCACTCATTGTCAGAGCTAGCTTGTGCTGCATGGCTGGAGATTGTTGGTGGTTATTCGAGTAGGTGGTTAGTGGATTTATCTGGCATGTTCACCATCAGAAGTATCGCGGGGAACAGGGTGAGCTAGGGAGCTCACTAGCGTTAAGGAAGCAGCCCTGGTACCGTGTACCCGACAACAGAGTCGTGACAAATAGTGGTTGTAATGGCCAGTTAAATGGTTTTAAATGTGAAAAATGTGGCTTGAGAAAAGTTCACATTTTTTAGCAAAACATTGTCACATTTGGCAATTAAAACCACTATTTTTTCACTATTGTTAGTGTGCTGCCTACAGTTACAATTGTAGATAGATAGATAGATAGATAGATAGATAGATAGATAGATAGATAGATAGATAGATAGATAGATAGATAGATAGATAGATACAAAGAAAGGCAGCACCTGTCTCTAGTTGGGGGACCAATATTCCTCCTATGGTTTTCAGATAAAAAAAGACTTCTTGGTGGAAGCTGAAATGTACATGGGTAATAAAACCTCAGTTTCTTCACTTGGATCCATTATATAATCAGATAAACAGATACGAAATATATAAGATAGATTTGCTAACCATGAAACTTTAAAAAATCAGGGTGACCATTTTTACGTTGAGATATGAGTACAGCATTACTTGTAACGTGGCCGTAATGGTCAATTGGATATTGAGTAGTAAACCTAGATCCAATTCAGCGTCCTCCATTCACAAGTAGAATATTGTTAACCACTTTACATAAATAAGACAGAAATCGATAAGGAGTCATAGCAGGACGGTCCTTTCTCCTGTGCTCTGAGCAGTATTGCTGCAGTGTGATACGTCTTGGCCGCTTATGGAAGGGACAAAGCTTCTGATTCCATTAATAAAATTGAATTGGCTCCGTGAAGCCGCGGAGCAGTGACTGCAGTGCAGGCTCTGTGCTGCATTAGCTTTGATCCGAGTGTAATTTTAATTGGCACATCCGAGAACATCGTGACCAAAACAGTTGGACCTAAGCGGCAGCATGACGTCATCTCTTACTCATCGCAGTCAATCCATTAGGACGCCAATAGGTCTATTTTTATCGTAGTTATTCCCAACCCAGTCACCATCAATACACATACATATTATATCACCCTGCTGGAGATATTCTGCAGAAGTGTTTTGTTAGCTTTTTCTACCCGAAGAAAGAAGGATAAGCTTTATATAGTCAGAAAGAAAGTTTCATCATCTGGCTCAGAGACCGCACCAAGAGAGTAGTGGTGAACGACTGCTTCTCTGAATGGTCTCCCGTTATAAGTGACAGACCCCCAAGCTTCAGTGCCGGGTCAGCTATTATGCAACCTATTTATTAATGATATTGAAGAGGGGATTTATAGCGCTGTTTTTATTTTTGTAGCCAACACTAAGCTATGTAGTATAGTGCAGTCTATGGACGAAGTTCATAAGTTACAAGATCAGTTGGACAAACTGAGTGTTTGGGCGTCCATGTGGCAGATGAGGTTCAACGACCACTGATTGGCAGACATGATGTAGCCCTTGGCTAGTGTAAACCCATCCTTAGCCTTGAGAAGAGACGTCTAAGGGGGAACATGATAAGTAATAAGTACATAAAAGGCCCATATAAAAATATAGTCAAAAGCGTTTAATGTAAAACCCCCTCAAAAAAAAAAAGAACACTCCCTCTGTCTGAAGAAAGAAAGGTTCAGTCTTCAGAAGAGGCAAGATTTCCTTTACAATTAGTACTATTAATCAGTGGAATAGTCTTCCTCATGAGCTGGTCACAATGGGAATTATCAATGATTTCAATCAAGGCTTACATGCTTTTTTTTAATAAATAACAGAAATACTTACTGTATGTACATCTGTCAAATTTTTGTCCTCAATGTTGATCCAGTTCGATAAACAATTGGGATTCGGAGGGAAAAATCCGCTCTTTAGACCAGACTATATATTTTACAATGAAAACTATTAATCTGTGGAATAAAAAAACAACAACAAAGTATTCCAAAAAGGCAATGATTGAAAGAAATATAACCACTTCATTAAGAATAATAATTACTTTATTAAACATAAGGACTCCATGAAAAAAAATTACAAATCAAAAAAGCCAAAAGTAAAAAAAATCAAGGTGAGGGAAGAACAGACCAATAAATTATTGTACATAATATACTAATGAAAACGAAGAGGTCTGAAGTCAATTTATTGGGAGTGTCACTCCCTGAGGAAGCTGACGCGAAACGTGCATTGAAGTGGATCGTGGAGAAATAGTACACTTTCAATTCTACAGTCTGGTCTGTATTATTAATCATTTACACTTATTTGGCTTTTTCTTTATATTATGTACATTAATTATTATTCTATTCTTTCCACACATTGTTTTTTTGTCTTTTAATTTTCTTTTGTGATTTATGTTGTTTTTTTTTATTGTGGCCTTATGTTTAATAAAATAATTGTTATTCTTAATGAAGTTGTTATATTTCTTTTATTTTTTGCGGTTTGCCAGTATTCACTGGATTGCATACTTCTATGATAGGTTGACTATTCTTTCTAATATTAAGTTTCATAATCTGTGAACTTCCTTCTGGAGCTGATCACAACGGGAACCATCAATGGTTTCAGTAAAGGTTTATATTCTTTTTTTAGAGAGAAGAACATGAATACTTATGTCCATATGTATGATAGGTAAAGTTCTTGTCCTGAATGCTGATCCTGTTTGCTCGGCATTTAGGATCCGGAGGGAAAATCTGCTCTTTAGATCATGCATTATAGAAGTACTTAAACCCAATTCCCATTATGGCTTCCTATCCCTCGGTTGAACATGATGGACATGGGTTGTTTTTTCAGCCATACTAGCTATGTAAATATATATATATTGGTGTTTAAAGAACAACCATTCTTAATTAGGCTGATTGTTCTTTTCTAGCACTTATAACCTGCAGAGTTTCCGCTTGATATTGCCCATTTAAATGACTGAGGATAGTTTAGTTCTCAAAATGAGATTCCTGCGACTTCATGTTTTACCCACTCAGAGATCTGTAAGTGATTCTTGATAGAAATCCCAAATGGCTGACTGATCTGAGGAGACGTCCTGTGGGCAAAGGAGCATACTGTAGTTATGCTGTGATCAATTGCTATCACCGGTATATCTGAAATTCACTACCCATTGATTCTGTGCCGAGCAACCCTCCACATTCAGTCATATAGTCACAGTGGCTGCTTCCGCCATAGGTCGGTCCCAAGTGTTGGTGAACTTTTCTCAACATGTAGGAACAGTCCAGTGCCAGTGTAGTAACATTTTGATCATGTAAACTCTTACAATCATGTTCCTAAGACTGGTTCAACAAGTCTGACATTCACAGCTCGAGGACAGACCCCGAAGCAAAGACCTTTCATTGATCTCCTGAACTTTAACTCAACAGCATCATATATGCCTATAAAGCTGTTGAGGTCAGGTCAAGAGACCCATGGCCCAGCAGGACATTTCGGTCTGTACTCAGTCCATAAATGTTAGACGTGTGAAAGCAGCTCAAGGCTTATAAAGTGTTTCTTACCTGCACACCCCAAGCAGTTTGCTTCTGTTATCAAAATTATCAATCGGCGCAGAAATACACAAGAATCTTGAATAATTCTCAACTGGTCTAGTTTATTAAGAGCTGGCACCAGGAAAACAGATATGGTCTGAGATTTCGACCTGAATGGAGGTCTTTCTCAAGGAAATCTGTATACTATGAGCCGGGCTGGAGAGGAGAACCCCAGGGGTGGTCATACTATTGGTGCAACCTGTGCGAAGAGGTAAGAGGGCCACTACCATCTGCAAAATAGGTGGAATTGTGCATTATGATTAGAAATAAGACTGAAAAGGACCCATAGACTGTTCTTGCACAGGGGTCTTCGTCTGTCTGTGTCCGCCCCTGGCACACCATGTGGAGTCATCAAAATTAGGCATAATATAGTAGATGGCCAGCAGCTTGAAGCAAGATTCCTCACCACTGCTTGACCTTTGTCATAGTCAGACATAATATAGTAGATGGCCAGAAGTTTGAAGCAAGATTCCTCACCACTGCTTGACCTTTGTCATGGTCAGGTCACTAGATACAGAGTGGATATGGGTCACTACTGGATTTATCCAAACATAGATGCAGAGTTTAAAGGATTGTACAACTACTTTAAAAAACCAACTTTGGGGTGTTCCGAAATTAGCAATGACCATTACATTTTGCTTTTTCATCTGATCGATGGCATGTTTAAGCAGTCTGATAATCGGGAACAAGCGCTTTTATGAACCTCGTTTTTATCTTCAGACTGATGCCCCAATATTCGGGGCTAGCGTTGCTTTATGCCCTTCAGCAGACACAACCTGGAGACCATTTACAGACTGTAAGCTGCTGAAAAAGAGCAATGATGAAAATGAGAACTCCCTTGTGTTTCTGGATCAGTTGCATTTTAGGAAATTGTTATTTATGCAGCTTTAAAAAGTATAATTTATAAAGTATCTTGTAAAAAGTTGACATTTAAAATAGCAAAGTTTTTTTTTAACCTAGCATCTACTTAACTCGATTCTGCTAGTTCAGTGTGGAAAAAAATGGGAGCAGTAGATGCATTTTGGAGCATTTTGGATATTTCTTCCATGTCTTAAATATTGTCTAAGTGCTTTTCAATGTTGCCAGTGGCCTTTCCAGTAAAAATTCATCATCTTGTTGTTGCTGTATTAACAGAACCAATAGGGCTGTAAGCACTTGAAATCCATCTTTTTTCTTCTGAGCATCAGCTGAAAAGGGTCACAGTGAGCACAGTATAGCACTTAAGAGGTCCTCCATGCCAAGCCGATCTGTGGAGCTGGGTTGGTGTAAGATGATTGTCAGGCTGCTTTTAACGTAATTTATTAGAATGTAAAAAGACGACAAGAGTGTGGCCACTTCTGCTTCATTTTATGCATTATGGCACAAAGTTAGTTTAGTACAGAACAACAATTATTCTATTTATTTGGGTTATATATTAAAAAAGAATATTTTTATGACATATTTACCCATTATTTTAAGTAGGCGCTGCGCAATACTACACTGGCCCTGTGTGGTTTCAATGTAAAAAAATAACTATGTACCTTGAAAAAATGTACTGCTCATATACACAAAGAGGTACACAAAATTCAGTACTTGTTAAATATTTAGAATTCATATATCCATAGAAGATCAATATAATCAGGGAGGACACTATAGCACAAACAGGATCACACTCTATGGTTGGGACATGAATAGTATAGTAGTACAAGAAAAATATGTGCAACAATTAGGCACAATTATGTAAATGTATAAATATAGCAACATGCACAATAATAGTAGAAGCGAAGCCCTGACCCCCACAAGTAGATATGTTGCACTTCCAATGCACGTTTCGCCTGACGCTTTTTCAAAGGAACCGTCTGTTTATTCTATAGTGTCCTCCCTGTTTTTATCACTCTTTTATCTGTGAAAGATTTAATAAAGTATTTGTAACCAGCACTGAATGTTGTGTGCCTCTTTGTGTTCATGTGCACTACACTTTCACAATAGAGGCAGTATTGCAAATATTAAAACAGTGACAAGATGGGAACCACTGCAAAATCAAAAAATCAGAATCATGAATCAAAATCACCCAAATAAGCCTACGAGTCAGTGATTTTGTATGGCATCAGTGTGCTGTCCATGATTAACATTGCGATAGACAGGAGAAGTTTGCAAATGTTTTAATTTTTTTGTAACTTTTGCATATAAGAAAATCACTAATGAAATACTGATGGTAAAAAGTGAAATACTTATCAAACACTGATGAAAAATTGGAATTCTGAACGATGCGTTACCTAGGGAGCGCTATCAGAAGCTTGCTAAGTGTTCTCCGTTTGTTAGATGAAGTTTTATTTCATTTCAATATTTCAGCAGAATCTCCATGTGAGTAGCTTAGGGGTAGACTATACTTTCCTCTTCCCTGCAAGCTTTTGACACTCTGTTGTTCAGTGCATTGAGGATCTCACATTAAGGCCCCTTTCACACGTCCATGTCTCCTGTATGTGTGGTGACAGTTTTCACACGTCCTGGAGACACATGCACATGTAGACCCATTCAAATGAATGGGTCTGTGCACATGTCATTGTGTTTTCACGGATCATGTGTCCGTGTGCAAAACACGCTGACATGTCCGTTTTCACACGAACACACCGACCGGAAAACGTCCCACCCACATGCACACGGAGAACAGTGCACACTGTCCTCCATGTGCATGGACGGCCGCTGGGCAAGTAGCACTACTGTAAGCCGCTGTCCCCCTGCGGCTGGTGCTGAATATACCGCTCATCGTTCTCTGCTCGCAGGCAGAGCAGGGAGAATGACAGCCGGCTTCAGCACCAGCCGCAGGGGGACAGCAGCTTTTAGTAGCGCTACTTCTCCGGTGGCCGTCCGTGTGGTACTGATGCGGCACACGGGTGGCACATGTGTGCCACAGTAGTACACACACGGACACACAGACACACGGACACTGATATCTCCAGTACTGTTTTTTCCGGTACTGGAAATATCAGGACATGTGAAAGGGGTCTAAGTGGTATTCACAACTGTATAGGGATGTCACTCATTCTCGCCTGGACTCCTGAGACCACTCAATCTGCCTCCCCTATCCCGGTTTATTGAAAAAGATTTTCAAAGAAATAAAATCTCCTTTGACATTCACTGTCAGAAAGTTTAACCTGCCCTAAAAAATGAAAATGAAACCATTTTCATTGTGTTCAAGCTTAAAAAGGAAAATGTCTGTTTGAGTTCTAAACATTCTGGAGAAAACTAATATAATTTACTGACGAAGGTTGATGCCGAAACGCGCATCGGGGTGAACGCATCCACGGGACATCTGACAACCCCTTCTCCACCTTTTAGCAGGTACAATATAATCTGATTTTCTGGCAGCATGGCACTATCTTAACCAATTTAGTGGTTTCTCATTTGACTACACACCATGCGATCGCCATATACTATATGCACTGGCACTTTTACATACAGTATCTTACTTTTATCATATTTTCTCTGATATAGGTAACCTACCACTTTACTTGGGTCCATAATCATTCAAAATTATTTATATCAATTGTTTATTTTTTGGTCCCTTAGCAGCATAGCACACGTGCACTTTTTCTCATTATTCATATTGTATACCATTTTTTGCTGCTACCATTTTTCTTCCAATTCTCAGCTTGTCCCTTGTTCATTGAGTCCCTTTTCTTCCCTGTCTATTTGTGTCCACCTGCACCTTATGTTTAATGCAATTCTGTGATCAAAAAAGTATATATTGTTTCACACAACCTGGGTTTCAAATTCGGTTTATAATATAATTTAATGTAGTTTCATTGATTTGGCACTTTTAGAAGGAGGCCCTATGACTTAATGTTGAAGAACTTATATGAAAAACTAAACAATTATTTTCTTAGGAACTCAGTCCTCAATCACCATTTCACTTTCCACCGGGTTTCAATAGATTATTCTTGTTTGCCTTGATCCTGTTTTTCAGAAATTCAAACACTTCTGCTAGCCAAAGGTCTTGCTCCTCTTCAATCCCACACTGTTGTTAAACCTCCTTAATACTGAAGTCAAGCTTACCAGGCCTCCGCTACAAACCTCACATAACAGGCATATCTCAAAGCCCCAACTGGACCCAATTATAACCTGCCCCTGGTTTGACCCCAGCCATGCTACCCTTCCCTGGCTTACTCCAAGACAACATTATCTCCAGTCATAGAAGGCTCCACCAATCTCACCTATTCTGACAGTACACTCAACATATCTCATTTCAGCAGTCTGCATACATTGCAGAAACATTTCCTCAGCCTCCTGAATCACGAGTCATATAGGTGGACAAGTGGTCATTTGTTAGGTCATCATCAGCTCCTCTGCCAAACAGGCCTAGCGTAATGAAGAAGCTGAACTTCTCCCCTACAGAGACTTCCACCAATAGGTCTGCAGCTCTCCATGTGTCCAGCATCCTATTTTCCAGCTTTTAGCCCTCCTACCAATTCTCAGCAGGTAAGCTGCTCCTGGCCTTCAGTCCATCACTACTCCAAGACATCATCAGCTTCCAGCACACCACAATCATCCTAGGTTACACATATCAGACCTAATTACAGAACTGGCCAACAATAGCTCAGTTTGTGTCATCACCTGCATTATTTTGGCAACTCCAGGTTTTTCTTGACCCTACCTCTCCCTGACAAACGAAGAAGACCATCATTACTGCAGCCAGCCATAGACGCTTGTGCGGCTGCAGCGCTGGGCATGAGGACGAACCTGTAAAAAGCAACATATAGACAGTATATACATACTATAACGCAAGAACAATTTCCTAGTGGGAGTATTGGTTTATCCCCCTTACATTTGCCACCCGAGGTTCTTTGGAAGACAGCAATTACCAGAAATCTCACTTTTAAATAGCAAGCAATGGAGAAGTAGTGGTTCCTCAGAAAGGCAACTTTTCTCACAGGTTCCTTAGTGGTTAATTGATTGTAAGAAGTGATTACAATGTAATAAGATGTTTTTGTTGTTCCTGGTGTGATTGTCCTATTGTGGAGGACTCAGCAGCTTGGAAATCCATTTGTTTAGAAGTTTTGGAGCACCGTAAGAAGAGCCTCTAGCCGCCATGCCGGACTGCTCTCTGACAAGCCTCACATTGAGGACAGACAGATCTCATTGCATCTCATTCTGTGTCTGATTCTTTCTGAACTGATGAAAATTCAGCTTTGAGACCGAATATAACAGTTTTATTTTGTGTGCTGGATGGTGCATTAGGTCTCAATGGAAGCTGCTGAGCACGGAAATTGGTGAGATAGATGGACCCTTTCACATCACTCTGAGTCACACCTCCTGTTCTTTGAAAACGGAAAGCTTCATCATTCTGGACAGTGTCAGCCTCAGCAACTGCTTTGATGGTAAGATAATTATCCTTATTTGTTTAAACTCTACATCATTGTAAATTTCACCTGGGATAGAGCATAAAAGACATGGAGAACATAGGAAAAAGCTAGGATAGCCCAGATAATCCCATTCTTGTCCACTAATGAAGAGCGTGCAGTATATGCCTATAACCAGTCATTTGGCAGTTGTGATAGTTTTGGATAAGCCAATGATGCAAGGGTCATGATGGGGGTCAGGCAAAGTAGGTGGTGTTATTAAACAGAACATAAGGGCATCAGATCTTAGTACAGAAAATAGGCTTCATGTTTCATAGCCCTTTTATTAATATTTCTCACTAACTGCCCCATAAATATTTTATACATGTTTTGGAATAGAGGTGTAGAAGTTGCAATTTTTGGAGGCTGTTGCTGATTTGGTATCGGGTCACAGGACCTTTAATCTCTGTTTCTGTGATGCCATCTACCGTGGTATTAAAATAAAAAGTATGTATTATTCTTCACCTACAATATGCAATATCAAATCACAGATTAATTGAATGTAAGCAGCCATGCATTGGTGACGGTGGAGTGCCCGCCAGGGCCAGGGTGTGTACTCGGTACTGGGCCGGTTCTTAAGGGGATGTGTCACGACAGCAGTGACCCAGTCTGTGGCCCTGGGCGTCCAATGAAAAATGAAGATTAAGGGGAAATAAAGTTTATGAAAGATAGTTTGTGACGCCACCTGTGGTATTCGGCAATAAAGGTGTTAGCCGACGCTGCTTCAGAGTCCGCTGGAGCTGATGGTTATGCAGCAGAGTTGTTACAGCTCTCCACAGGTAGAGCTAGGCTCCAGGGCAGCTGTATGTGTAAGATGATGATGATGACTGTTGTAGTGCAGGGCTGAGGTGACGCAGAAAATAAACAGGAGGACACAGCAAGGTGCAGTCTTTCAGTTTACTCACAGTTCTGATGTTACAATCCCCAGCTGTGTCCTCAGGGTTTGTGTTCCAGACAGCTCTCAGGTAGCTTGGGGTGCATGTTGCCAGGGCTCCCTTAGATGTTCCTTTCCTGGCCGTCTCACTAAGCTGCCTACCACCTCTCCTGCTCTGTGTCTTCACACACAGTGTCCCAAGCCAGCAGACTCGGATCTTGTCGGGCGACATTGGTCAGACCCCTTGATCCTATATGTCTACCTTTTCATCGAATGTGTATGGATATGGCTGTAGCACTTGAAGATACTGCAGCCTCCAGTTTCCTAGCTGAGTCCTTAGTTTCTCCACTAGTTTTGGGGCCAGGCCCCTAACTGTGACCTGGTCCCTCCACATGACTACGGTCAGCATGGATACAGGCCCCACAGGTGGATTCCTCACTACCCGTGCCCCTATGACCTCTTCTTCCTCTCCTCCTCTGGAGCCTTTCTCTCTCAGTCTGTCATCTGGGGACAAGCTGCTCTCAGCT
>VIAB01005387.1:10025-21252 GCA_009801035.1 Oophaga pumilio | reverse complement strand
ATTAACGTGCAAACCACCCTTGGGGGTGAAGGGGTTAAGCCAATCAACAAACCCCCTCGGCAAGCCATATCTCAGAAGGACAGACCTGGTCCAGTGACAGCATGTACCCCTTCCAGTGACCAGCCCTACCCTGCTCCACTGCCTATCAGACACAGAGCACAGAACTAAATGTGCTGCTGCCTGGAACAGAGCAATGCTGGGCCTCTGAAAGGAGTTGGGGTGCAAATTTCACCAGCTGATTAAACAGCACCTTTGCCAGAACCTTCCTGTCTGCATTGAGAAGCGCTATGGGACCCCAATTCTCAATGCAAGATGGGTCTTTACCCCTTTAACATGATGATTAAGGCAGACCTCCTCATTGACTTTGGCAGAGTGCCCGAGGAAAGACACTAATTAAATACCTCAGACAGGAGGGGAACCAAAGCGTCCTTAAAGGTCTTATAGAACTCAGATGTTAAGCCATCTGGACCGGGCGATTTTTTTTGGGCAAGCCCTTCAATCGCCAATTTACTTCCTCTTCCCTGATCATCTCTGTCAAAATGTCAAGAGAGGGGTCTACCAATGGTTCGGGGATGGCTTCAGCCAGGAAAGCCGACATCTCATCCCAATCAAGATCCCTTTTCCACAAGATGTGCGAGTAGAAGGATCTGACAACCTCCAGGATCCCTGATCTGGATAGCCTCTGGGACCCCGTAGTGTCAACCAGTCCTGTAACCACTTTACTATTCACTGACATCTTGCAGTTTCTGTAAGGGTCAGGTGAGTTTTACTTCCCGTAATCCTTCTCAAAACGAAAGATGCATGTCTATCGTACTGACACCTCATAAGCAAAGATTTCACTATGGAGATCTCCTCATGGCTACCTCCAGTTGAGAGAAGATGCTTGAGTTTCCTCCTCAGACCCTGATACACGCGGTACCTGCTCAGACTCCTGAGGCTTGAGAGCTGGCAGAAGAATCTCGCCACCCTTTTCGTGAACATCTCCCACCTCTCTGACTTACTACTACAAAGATCCAGTAAGGGTACCTGGCTCTGAAGAAATCCTCAAAGGACTTAGCTTTTTCCAAGAGAGACAAATTGAGCCTCCAAAAGCCTCTTCCCATCCGGAGGGTCTCTGTAACATTCAGAGAAAACAAAATTAAACAGTGGTCGGAGAACTCCACCTCAACAACAGACACTGCTGAAGAGACAGCTTCCTCCTTTAAATAAAACCTATCTATTCTGGACCTACAGTTACCTCTATGATAGGTGAACCCCTCGTGGCCTGGGGTGTGCCAAATTTGGTGCGTTAAAAAGGACTGCCACTCCGCTATAATTATAATTATGATCCTCATAATTCGACCAGAAGAGCTCAAGCCCCTCAGGCTGAACAAAGTTGACATCAAACTCAGGCGTGGAATAGGGATGTATCAAGGCATAGATGTCAATCGCCTTGAAGCACATCTTCAGCAGGAGCTCCACAGCCTTAGTCTTTGGAGGACATGCATCACTGCCCCTCCACCAAAGACGGACCACATTCATACACACACTACCCGGACCAGCTGTTGGGAGGGACCACACTGCATCCTCCCTTTTTGCTTTCGGAAGGCCCGAGGCCATGTCTCTCTATCCAGAAGGATAGATCAACCTCTCGACCCTCTACCATTAGTGATCTCTCCTCCTTCTTTAGAGCCTCCAGGAGACGCCTCTGCAACATTCGTCCCTAGAGCATGGAGACGAGGAGGACGCCCTATTTCCCCCGGAGGTGACAGCGGCGTAACTCCTGACGGGTGCTGCCACACCGGGGGGGGGCAACAGGACCAGTGCCCACATCAACTCCAACACTAATACTCCAACAGTAACACTATTACTCACCTCCATAAGCCCCTCACCCTGCACCAAGCCAGCAACCACACCACTAGACAAAGAATTTTCCTCATTCACACTCACCACCACATTCACTCCTGCTGGACCAGTGACAACAGGTGGTGACATTTTGACCCCCGCATCATCAGGCACAAGGGGCTCAGTCTCCTCCACAGAACTGGTGGTGACCTCACCTCTGGTTTTATGCGTGCCCTCTGCATCATCAGTTGGTAATTTCTGCTGTTTCACTATTGCTACCAGGCACCATTGATCCTTAGCCGCTGTGAATAGCACTCTGAGAGGACCGGAACTCCCAGTCCCGGCAACCCTCTCACACTGCCGCCACATCTCAACTAAGTGATTGGCGGCAACAGCAATCAGGGGCGCCGAGGCTACCGGACCTGCCCCTGACACTGGACCGCTCCCCCCTCCCACTGAGGAGAAAACCACAGTATCATGGCCTGACCGTATGCCCGCCGCCGGGCCTCCCTCACTGACCAGCCTCTCGGCTGATGCACCTCCTGCTACGTCCCCACTACAACAAGCAGAGACGGATATCTGCGCCTCACTACCACGCTGTAATCTCCCCGCGCCTTTGCACCGGATCCATACAGGAACCCGGGTTTGGCTGGGCAATGGGGCTTATACAGTGAGCTGACCGTGCAGCCAACTCAGGGGGTACAGCGAGGGAGGCATACACATAGCTTACCGCTTCCTGCAGCTTTGGCTTGGTGATCTTCTTTGCCTTTTTCATTTGACCCCCAGGTGTCTCCCCTGGTAAATAGTCACCAAGATGGAAATTCTGAAGGCACACAGAGGCCCCTCCCTGGCCGCACACTGAGGACTCCAGTAGATTGATTTCTACCATTAGCGCCCCTCCCTGGCCGCTGTTGTCACTGTCCTTACCAGAGCTGGCAGAACAGCGACCAGATGTAAATGTCACCTGTTCCGCAGGGAGTTCGCTGCATGTGGCCTGCGGGTGACTTTGAAGGCTGCCAGGTGGGGCTTTCTGCTGGTCATCATCACTCTCATCATCCCCCTGGCTCTCAGGCTGCAGCCCCATCTGCCTTTGCTCTCTGGTATCAGCCATAGCTCTGATTTTGGGGGGGCCAAAATCTTCATTATCTATCTTTTCCTTGAAAGGACCACTTTTCTCTCTGATGAATGCTTATCTTACTTCCAACTCATTAATTTCAAGTGTAAGCCTCTTTACCTCCGCCTGGAGTTGGGTCTTCCTCGGTTTGGAGGCACCTTTAGCTTTTGCGCTTGTGCAGTGCAGCTCCTCCCGAAGCCTTCTGATGGTCTTACTCGCCTCTTCAAACTCATAGAGGTGGCTCAAGACCCAGGAGCCATAGGTGGACAGACACAGACTCCTGGGGTCTCTGCATCCCCAACCTTCCTCAGTGATGTTGGGCTCACCTCCGTGAGCACTCAGCTTTCCTCTGGAATGACCGCCAACTCGAACGCTTGCAGGCTTCTCCTCTATGTTGGAAGCCTTGCGGCTTCTCTGGCTCTCTGCAGACCCAGGTGGATTAGGAGCCACATTACCGTGACTCCTGGTGGAGCACCTCACCCCTGAGTCCTCTGATGTGCATGCCAGTTGGTGGGTTGTCCTGCCCCCCACCGGTCTGGTCTGGGGAGCAGAAGTCTGGGACTTGGCTCCATCGCTCATCCCAGGAAACCAACTCCCACCCTGTGTAGGAGAGAGAGAGCAGGTTCCCAGGTGGAGAAGTGTTGGGTCTCTGAGCTCTGGAGCACACAGCAGGATCAGCAGCGAACACACCAACCATCACAGCAGTGAGCAACAGCTGAGCAAAGCTGCAATCACTATTCTGCTGGTGCAGTCACTGTGTACATACATTACATTACTTTTCCTGTACTGGTCTTAAGTTACATCCTGTATTATACTCCAGAGCTGCACTTACTATTCTGCTGGTGCAGTCATTGTGTATGTACATTATATTTCTTATCCTGAGTTACATCCTGTATTATACCCCAGAACTGCACTTACTATTCTGCAAGTGGAGTCACTGAGTACATACATTACATTTCATGTCCTGTACCAATCCTGAGTTACATCCTGTATTATACTCCAGAACTGCACTCACTATTCTGCTGGTGCATTCAGGGTCACCATCAACCATTACTGCCCTTACAGGTGTATGGCCCGGAGAACAGAAGTAAGGATTCTGCTCACCAGGCCCCAGGGCAGGGTTCTGTCTGTTCAGTAACTGAACGTGCACGTACATTCAGTTGAAATCTATTGCTGTGCAAGACCTGCCTCCTTCACTGCAATAGGAGCCGCTAGCCAATCAGAGGTTGGCAGCTGACATCGGGGCACACATCAGCGGCGTAGACGTCACTGTCATGCACCAGCGCGTCCGTGTCTCAAAATGGATGAGGAAGAGGATGCTGCTGGACCACAGCCAGTCAAGGAGAAACTTTTTTTTTGTACTGAAATCCGCAATATGGAGAAATATGGAGCCAGCATGGGAAAATACATAGGGAGACACAATGGAGACATATGGGGCAAGAATGGGAGAATATATGGGTGGCAGGACTGGTAAGTCAGAGTCAGTGTTTAACCTGTACACTAACACTATACACTTTATAGAATATAGAGAGCTCCTGTGTATAATGTCAGATGTGATTCCTTTATTACCTGTACACTGACACTATATACAGAGATCTTGTGTATAATGTCAATGGTGATCACTTTATTACCTGTACACTATACATCATACCTGTATACAGAGCTCCTATATATAATGTCACCAGTGGTCCCTGTATTACCTGTACACTATAGTACACTATATACAGAGCTCCTGTGTATAATGTCACAGTTGATCCCTGTATTACCTGCACACTATACACTGTATACAGAGCGCCTGTGTATAATATCACCTGTGATTCCTTTATTACATGCGCACCGACACCATATACAGAGCTCCTGTGTATAATGTCACTGATGAGTCAATATTACCTGTACACTAAGACTATACTGTACACTGTATAATATGTACAGAGCTCCTGTGTATAATGGCACTTATGGTAATATTAGTATGGTGCTTTTTTTTTATTAATGATCCGTATTGTAGTATTCAGTCACTATGTGATGGTAATATGTAGTCTGCTCATGGTGTGATGATATTTGGCCCTTGTATGTGGTATTATTCGGTCACTGTGTGGTGGTAATATGTGGTCCGGCCATGGTGGGTGACAGTATTTGTCCCCTGAATGTGGTATTATTGGTCTTTTAAAACAAATGTATGTGACTCATTCCCTTAAATAAAAATAAAGAAAAAATTACTTAAAAAGAGTATTGGCTGTTTTAAAAAATGTTTAATAGGTTAGCGTAGAGAAGGCCCAGCCATAAGAGTCTATCTTGGTGTGGTGGTCACTTAAAATTTGTGATATGGTGTTCGATGGGAACTGTTAATGTGTGATTGATGAGGACATGGTGCAGAAGTGGAGTTTTTCCAAAAGTGGGAGTTGGGACTGTAAGATTTGCAGGGTGAAGGCGGGGCTGGGGTGGAGCCTGGGCGGAGAGTCTGAAGGGGGACCAAAAATTTTGCCAGTAGGGGACCCTGAAATTCCTCGTGGCAGCCCTGAGTACAATGCTTGTGTACATACATTACATTACTTATCCTGCGCTTATTCTCAGTTATTGATGAATGTTTCCCTTTTGTGAAACTTTGCTTATTGTTTTTTCAATATTTACATTTCAGAATGTTTTAAAAAATGATGTGTACAACTGACACCTATAGACTTGTATTGTAAAAAAAATATATACTGTAGTACACAAAAAGGCCCAACGATTACTACCTATGGACCAGTATGTCATGGGAGGCATTGTGCTGAAGCAAGGTGAGGGTGCCTTTCCGAAGGGGTCCTATAGGCATTGTATCCAATGTACACCTATACATTGGAGTATGTTGCATTTTTCTAATTGGAGCCCTCTTGGAGGCCATGTCACTGCCAGTGCGTTTGGACAAATGTCTTAGGGATAGGAACATATTTGAGGGTGACTCAGTGACTTCTCCCTCTTATCCTATTAAGACAGGAGAACCAATGCAAATTGGGGCATGCAGAGAGTCCAATGAGGGAATTGAACTTGGAACATCTTCTCGCTTCTGTCTACACTGCAGTCGAACGGGTCATGTAATGATTCAGTGTTTCAAATGCAATAATGAATTTATTAAAGGTAAAAATAAAGAAAAAAAATCATTAATATGTAAGGACACTGGTTCTAAAGTTTTGAAGTTATCTCTCACGCATACTACTGGTTGTTTTTTACAAGTGTCTTTGGTTACCAAATCTGGAGTTATCGTTACCTCTCCAATTGTTGACTCAGGTTCCGCCTTAGATCACATTGACAGTGATTTTGCTATTGCGTGTGGATACACAGTTTCAACTCTCGGTCATCCTATTCAAGTATCCGTAACTGATAATTCTTCTTTTACCCAAAGTCATGTTACTTCTAAGGTTGAGAATGTGTGCATGATAGTGAGAGAGTTACACACAGAATCTATTTCACTCTTGGTGTTTCCTTCCTTATCAGCTGAAGTTCTGTTGGGTATGCCCTGGTGGGTGCAACCATCAATTGGGAGACTCGTGAGGTTAATTCTTGGGGGAGTTTTTGTTTTTGCAGTTGTGTATTTAAATCCCTGGCATTTATGAGATTTCTTCTCCCCTTTTTCTCCCCTTCTCCCTGGTATAAAGAATGTTAAGGCTGATGCTTTATCACATAGATTTGTTCCGGAGTTGAGGGACAAAAATCCATTCAAAATTCTTAGTGGAGGGGTGGTGATGGGTGCTCTGGGGATTGATCTCAGACTACGCATTGTGAAAGCTTAAGGGTATGCCACACTAAACAGCGTCGCTAACGAGATCGCTAAAATACGTCACTATTAAGCGATCTCGTTAATGACGCTAACGTGTGTGGCATGTAGCAACGATGTGGCCCCTGCTGTGATCTCGCTGATCGTTCACTAGAGTTCTGGACCGTATTTAGATCGTTGGCGTCCCGCTGGTGACGCTATATCGCTGTGTCTGGCACCTTTTGTGAGCGATGTGCGCTGTTTTTTACATCGCAATGACCGTTAAAGTCGTTAATGAGATCGCTAACCGCTTATGAGTCGTTAACGAGATCGCTAAGTGTGGCAGCTACTAGCGACATTAAAACGATCACAAAAACGATCGCATTAGTATGCGTCGTTATTGTGATCGTTAGCGGGAGCGTTTAGTGTGGCAGTACCTTTAGGTTGGTGCACCAGAGGGCTTGTCAGCTGGAAAGGTTTGTGTGCTGTCCTTGATTTGCACTGATCTTCTTAACGAAGTGGATGACTTTGTGTTGGCCTGTTATCCTTGTTTGTCTGCCACATGGAGACCTATTTCAGGTCCTTTCGGGGGCAAAGTGCTAAAAAATAATGATAATTATGTCCGTAAGTGCAAAGTTTGCACCATGTCTAAAGCCTTTTGCCTGGCCCCAGCAGAGTTTCTTTTGCCTAACAAGGTTCCGTCTCAACCTTGGACTCATTTAGACTAATTTGTCCATGGATTTTGTCAAGGATTTGCCTAATTTTGGTGGTAATACTGTAGTATGGGTGGTGGACGATTTCATTTCATTCACTATTTTGGTGGTAATACTGAAGCATGGGTGGTGGACTATTTCCGCAAAATGGTTCACTTGGTTCTTCTACTAAAATTGCCTAAGAGTTTAGATACATTGTTTATCTTCCACGTTATTAAGTTTCATGGTGTTTCTAAAATTATTTCCTATAGGGGGGGGCTCAATTTATGACTAGCTTTTGGCGCATATTTTGCTCCAGATTAGGAATTAAGCTTTCGTTCTCCTTGGGTTATCATCCTGAGACTAACGTTCAGACGGAGAGAAAGTACGAAGAGTCAGAGCAATATTTAAGATGTTTTGTTTCATCTAATCTAGAGGACTGGGTGGATTTTCTTTTTCTGGCTGAGTTTGATCTCAATAACCGCACGTCTGTTGCTACCGGGGCTTCACGTTTCTTTTTTTGCTTTTTTTGCTGTGGGGGTTTTCATCCAGTTTTAGGAAATACTTCTGGTTTGCTGTCTCCAGTTCCAGAGGAGGAAAGATGTTCTTCTGATTTGATTACGGTCTGGAGAGAAGTTGAAAAAGGTCTGTTAATAACTTCCGATCAGACCAAGAGAACTGTGAACTGCAGATGTAGAAAGGCCCTGTCTTTAATGTTGGAGATTTTGTTTGCCTACCCTCAAAAAATCTTCATCTTAAAGTTCCATCAAGGAAATTTGCTCCTAAATTTATTGGTCCATATAAAGTAATTAAGATTTAAGATCATTAAACCTATGACGGTCAAACTCCAACTCCAGGTTTCGTGGAGGATTAATAGTTCCTTCCATTCTTCTGTTCTTAAAATGTTTGAGGACATCATTAATGCTGACTTGGAGGAGGACAACAAGTATGAGATGGAAGAAGTTTTGGGTCAGACGTGCCAGACATCGACTGCAACATTTCGTCAAATGGAACTGTTTCTGTCTGGAGGATAATTCCTGTGTTGATGCGAAAGATTAGCATGCAGATCATCTAGTGAGGGAGTTCTGTCAGCAGCGTCAGCGGTTGGGAATCTTAATGGGTCCAGTAGCCCTCCTAGAAAGGGGTACTGTTGTGTGTCTGAGTCCGAACCCTTGAGCCTGTACTTTGTCAATTTCTCTAACCACCAAGCAACAGCAGATACACCTTTTCTCTGGGTGTTTAGTTTCTGTTATCCTTACTTTATTCTGTTTAGGATAACAGGTATTTTCATTTATTCATTTGTCTGCCCTACCACCTTTTGGGTGTGGCTTTATATACATTGCCCCTGCTGGTATTTCCTGCTGGTGATAGTCTCATTAGGATGTCCAGCCATACTGGAGCAGTTTGAGACAGTCAGTGAAAGACAAGCTAGAGTTTATCTCTCTTCTGTTTTTGTTATTTTCCCTACAGTTATCTTCTGTTTCTTTTTAGGAAGTAGGTGGCATATTGTCTAACAGTACGAACTTAATCCTTTATTTTGTATGTTGTGATTTGTTTTACTCAGTCTGGGATCTCTTTCTATTTCAGCACACTTTCCCTTCTGTAGGTAATTTGCACTCTGCTCTTCCCTCTGTTTGTTTAGGGGGAACATGAAATGGTCGACGGTCTTTCAGGCAGCATAGGCCCAAGTTGCCATAATCTAATCTATGGTTAGGGCTATCTCAGCTCCCCAGGAACCACTAGGGACTGCAGGGTCAGGATCTCTAGTCTGTACAGGAAATGGCAGGGTCAGTTGCAATTATTAGTGTGTTACCTATTTTCTTTAGTGAGTTACTTAACTATCATAACAATAAGTAATATAATGTATGTACACAGTGCAGCTCTGGAGTATAATACAAGATGTAACCCAGGATCAGTACAAGCAGACATGAAATTTCTTTTTAGCATATTAGGTGTTCAGTTTGACACACAAAATCTCATTTGCCATTGATGGTTTTACGTTTAGCTTCTTTTTTGCTGTTGATAATGGTTGTCATTTCTGTATATTCTAAATTGCATTGAAGAAATTGGCCAATGTGCTGTTATTATGGGAAAACTATTTAGTAATATTTACAGTAGCTGTAATTGTTTTCTGGCACACAATACACCCCACCTTCCAAATGAAGGATTTTTAAAGAAGCATATCTTTATGGGTCAAGCAGCATGACAAGATTCCATAACTGTGCAACCTACAGAACCTGCATGAAGTAGAAGAATTGCTGCTATAACAGTTATAAAAGTGACTCCTTAAAAGTTACAGCCATGGTGCCCTAAAAACAATTACAACCGAAGACCCCCCATAGTGACGAGAACTATAGCACTTCCACAACAGGGATCGTGTCTTCATATTGGTGACATACATAGTGCTCCCATAACAGTGACCCCGTGAAAGTTATAGTGCCCTATATTCATAGCAGTAAGGTCCACAGCATCACATTGAAATAAGAGATGTAGCACTCACATGTCTGTGATCTTAGTGCCCTCCCCAACGTGGGCATCTACAGTGCCCCTCATATCAATGAAAAAATCAATATCTGTATAAGTGAAAATCATAGTATCCTTTCTTCGGAATCACATCTGCTTATCTGTTACTTTCAGTGTTTCAATGTTGATATATTCAGTACATTGCACATTCAGTATATGGAAAAAATATAAGGACA
Source organism: Oophaga pumilio (assembly GCA_009801035.1). Lineage (NCBI taxonomy): Eukaryota > Metazoa > Chordata > Amphibia > Anura > Dendrobatidae > Oophaga > Oophaga pumilio. The sequence continues at coordinate 11,196 of VIAB01005387.1, read as the reverse complement.
CACGTCTACTGATTGAATTCTGGTTTGCCATTCATTCCCATGTACCCATTCTATTATACGTGTTCCCTAGCCCGAGAGTATAACATGCAGTATAACCTCCGGCCCCCCGCCATGCGTCTGCCTTTATAACATGTGACAGAATGGCTGGTCGTGCAGAGCTCACTGACACCAATAAGATCCAGATCCACTGTTGGAACAAGTCCATTCATGACATTTTTTCCACCTAAATCTTACTCATCACCTTTGGCGACCCCGTAATGTTACAGAGCGGGGGTCTGAGTGCTGAGAACCAGTGTGCAGGAAAGACACCAACACTCTGCTAACTCCATAACTGCAGAGTCCAGACCTCCCCTGGTGAAACATCAGCACAATCACTGCGCCCCCGCCAGTGGGGAACTTCATGGCTGAGCAGCAGTATACAGCCTTACATCACCAATCACAATGCCGAGCGTCGGATGGAGTGGTGTAAAGCCGCCACCATTGGACTCTGAAGGAGACGTGTTCTGTGCAGTGAAGGATCACACTTCTCTATCTGGCATCTGGTAGACGAGTCTGGGTTTGGTGAATGCCAGGAGAACCTTGGCCGTCTAACTGCATTGTGCCCGCTGTACAGTTTAGTGGAGGAGGATAATGATATGGGCTTGTTATTAGGGGTCGGCCTCGGTCCCTTAGTCCCAGTGAAGGGAAATCTTAATCCTTCAGCACAAAACATTGTGGGAGTTTGGTGCGAAGAACATAACTAGCTGTACAGAGTCCGGACTCCAAACCCATCCAATACCCCAGGGCCAGCGTCACCACCCGGCACACCCGAGTAAGTGCTAGGGCACTGTCAAGTAATCGGGCCCACTCGCCGACGAGGACACCGGCATGCTATGGGACCTGTGAGTCGGGGGGCCCAGTGCCAGTGGGGGCACTGCCACCGGGCACCCCCATCGTGATTTAAACTGTTTGAAATACTTACCTCTCCAAGTTCCTCCTCAGCTCCAGTGTCTTCTGCATCGCCTGACTCTGAGACGGAAGGCACTGAGCAGACTGGAGCTGCTGCCAGCAAGGAACAAGGAGAGGTGAGTATTTGATTATTTATTTTTTATGTATGGAGCATTATGTGAGGTCTGTTCTGTATGGAGCATTATATGGGGTATTGGGGACCATTCTGTATAAAGCATTATAT
>VIAB01005386.1:57770-70489 GCA_009801035.1 Oophaga pumilio | reverse complement strand
ATTTTATATCTATTATCTATCCATAGCATAGGGCAACAGTATCAGATTGGTGGGGGTGCGACTCCCCCGCTGATCAGCCGTTCTCGATGCCAATAGCAGCCGGAAGTGATCAGTTACGGAGCAAAATCGCACAGCTCCATCAACTGTATGGTGGCTGCAGTGGGATACAGCATATTCAGTCATATTCAAATAAATAGGCATAGATGTGCAGTACCCCGCCACAGCCACCATACAGTTGATGGAGCTGTGTAGTTCCGCTCCACAACTGAGCACATCTGGTTGGCGGCACAGAGAACAGTTGATCGGTGGAGGTGCCATGTGTGGTTCTCCCACCCAACTGATATTGGTGGCCTATCTTGCGGCTAGGCCATCAATATAACGTGCTGAACAATCATTTAATTTGTAGACCTTTAAAGCCACAACAGTTTAACTGTGATGGAGTTTCTCACACTTTAATTGCCTGCAAAAGATAATTAATCTATCCCAACATCCTTGCTCCTCCATCACATGTGACCCTTTTAGGAATCACAGGCCATATATATTAATTAGAAATGCAATGCACAAAGTAAGAATGTACAGTGATTTCCACCTTAGTAAAATACAGCTCAAACCTAATTTTGATTTCTTGATCTCTTTCATATAAGTGGGTTGCTTCAAAAGAAATTTCAGTCATCTGCAAGAGACACTTATTTTTGAATATTTGTTACTATGGATATTCAACTAATCGCTTGGACAGAAAAAAAAAATAATGTACTATAACCATAGCACACCATAATGAGCAAACGGTGTCAGGGGAAGCTGGGCGAGCCGGAAGCTGGGATCTCTGTCAAGTGCTTTAATTATGACAGTTGACAGTCAGGACCCAGGGGAAGGGCAAATTCTCAAACTGTAGAGGACAGAATAGGAACAGGGATATTCAGCGACTAGAGCTATTATAAAACTTGGGTGCTGAGGTATCTTGTACATTTTCTTTAGTGGGTTAAGTACATTTTTCTGCTAAACAAGATTTAAAAGACTTGAACACAGATATTTTACTATGATTACTGTACTATTTATGTAGTCATGTTCCTTTAAGGACAACTAAAAGGGGTATTCCCACCTCCAAGATCCTATGCTAATATGTAGTAGGTGTAATAATATTAGCAAATACCTCCAATTAGAAATGTAGTATAGTTTTTCTGATTCACTATGTCTCTTTCCTCATGTGCAGGTATTGCAGGACCTTACACATCCATGGTTACAACCGCTAGCAACTAGCTAAATAACTTACTTTATCAGTGGACGTAACCATGGATACCTAAGGGCCTGCAATGCCTGCACGTGAGGAAAGAGACACAGTGAATCAGAAAAACTAAACTACATTTCTAATTGAGGAATTTGCTAATATTATTATTATTATTATTATTATTATTTTACATACCACATATTGAGATAGGATGTTGGAGATGGGAATACCCCTTTAAAATGACTTTACCTTATAATTTACACTATATGGACAAAAGCATGTGAACATGTCATTATTAAACTCAGATATTACAGCCGCATCAATTGTATACAGATAAATAAAGTCAAGCACACAGCTATGCGATCTTGACAAGCATTGGTAGTAGTACAGTATAGTTTGTACTGAAGAGTTCAGTGGATTTAAAGGGAATATGCCACCAGGTTTTTGCATCCTAATCTGAGAGCAGAATGATGTAGAGACAGAGACATTGATTCCAGTGATGTGTCACTTACTCGGCTGCTTATTGTAGTTTTCATAAAATCACTGTTTTATCAGCAGGAGATTATCACTAAAAAAATAGTAAACCTACTGCCATATTCATGATACCTGTATAATCCTGCCCCACCACTGATTGGCAGCTTTCTGTCTATGGATAGTGTACATAAAAAGCTGTCAGTTAGTATAGGTGTGTGGTGTGGGAGGGCTTATATAGAGCTCAACATTCAGAGAACTGGTAGATCTGCGGCAGATGGAACAGTGATTTTATGAAATATACAGCAAGCAGCCCTGTAAGTGATACATCTCTGAAATCAGGGTCTCTGTCTCTATATCATGATGGTCTCAGATGGGGTACTAAAAACCTGGCCACAGATTCCCTTTTAGTGGGGCATTGTTACAAAGTTTGCAGCATATCAGTCAGAGAATGTGAGTGAGTTAGAGTCACATTAAAGGGAATCTGTCACCCCAATTTTGCCATATCAACTAAAGATATGGCTGAATAGTGCGTCCCATAACAAAGCTATCGGTAGGTATCATATATCCTGATACCCCCGTTTTCATATCAAAATACCTTAGTAAACTTCTGTTTCTGCGCTGTCAATCAGGGTGGTCAGGTCAGGAGGGCGGCGTTTTCTCTCTCTCTCCCCCCCGCTCCTCGGCATCACTTGCGTATCGCCGTCTGTGAATCACACAGATGGCGTTCGGCTTCCCGCAATTGCGCATTTCAAATTAGGCCCAGCGCATACGCACTGTGCTTTGCCCAACAATGGGCAAAGCATAAAATCAGTACAGCGCATGCGCTACTCTTTCCTTGCCCCGGAAGTCGTCCAAGGCAAGCAGTCATTTCCGGGGCAAGGAAAGAGTAGCGCATGCGCTGTACTGATTTTTTGCTTTGCCCTCTGTTGGGCAAAGCACACTGCGCATGCGCGGGGCCTAATTTGAAATGCGCAATTGCGGGAAGCTGAACGCCGTCTGTGGGATTCACAGACGGCGATACGCAAGTGATGCCGAGGAGCGGGGGGGGAGAGAGAGAGAAAACGCCGCCCTCCTGACCTGACCACCCTGATTGACAGCGCAGAAACCGAAGTTTACTAAGGTATTTTGAAATGAAAACGGGGGTATCAGGATATATGATACCTACCGATAGCTTTGTTATGGGACGCACTATTCAGCCATATCTTTAGTTGATATGGCAAAATTGGGGTGACAGATTCCCTTTAAGGTTTCCTTCACAGAATTTATGTGTAGCTTTTTTATGGATTGTGAAAAACATTATGATTTTCATGCACTTTTCCCATAAAATTTTCCAGGTGGTATTTTTCAGGCACACAATTATTACCATATTTTTGCAATGTGTATTCTATGGAAAAATACATTCAAAAACAGGTTACTGCTGTGTTTAAAGAAAAAAAAAAAAGCACATGACCTGAAATATTAACATGAGGAAATACACCACAAAAAACATGCACTGAATTTGTAATTTAGGGGAGCCTTGAATGCGGATGTCACCTGACTGATGGCTAAAATGCATAATAATGAATAAAGTGAATTAAATAAAGAAAAAAAAATACCTTATTTTTGGGACAGTAAAATCAGAAGGCAATTTGGAGATCTTCACCATTTGAGGTCTGTTGGGAAATTTTTCAAAGATCCGTAGACGCAAGGGTAGTTTTTCTTTGGTATCAGCATTTGCTTCACTTTGTTTCAACTAAACAGACAGAAATGAAAAATGCTGAGGCAGTGACCACAACAGACAGAAGAGGGCAGCAAAGGAACATTGCTTTCTTCAGCCTACACTAGAAAACCATTACTAATCATTACAGAACCAAAATAAAAAAAAATTGGCAATAAAATACTGCATTTATTTCAAAATGCCATGCACAATATGTGTTTGTGCTTTATTTAAATAGACGGCTGTTGAATAACCATTGATTAGATATGCAGTCTGAAGATAATTCATGTATGGATTCTGTTCAAAGTAAAATTTACATTTTTTCCCTCTAAACTGTTTTTCCCCCATATACCATCCAACAATATAAATTTTCTTTGTCCCAAACTACGACTGTGACCATTAGAATTAAATAAGGCATGTAAATGATTCAGCCCTAAATACCTCATATATCAAAAAGCTAGCCTTGCAATACAGTAAGTAACAAAAAAACGCAAACATGCATTTTGCTGTTTTTTGTGAATAAAACTAACTTTTTCACACATGTACTGTAAACAAATGACACGTACTATCCGCAAGAAATAGATTAAAATGTAACAAAAAATGCAACAAAAACACACCAGCGCTTTTTGTAAGCAGCCTCTTTACTGGCAAGAGAGAAGGTTTTGCCTGCAGAAAATGACGCTGCAAAAACACAATGTATGAACAAAGCCTAAGCAGAAGCTTGTCAATCTGTCAATTATGTATTAGCATAGAAAATAACTGAACTCTTCACATTCAATTTTGCAGGATTCACCATTATCAAATGTCATAAGATATAGTTTCAATTACATTTATAACTGTTTCTCAAAGTAGGCATATGCATATAAGTGAGAGGTCTATTGTATCAACCAAAAAGGTCAGCTCCTCTTTATTCCCATATCCACATACTCCTTCACCCATTTTTTCCTGTCCTTTGAAGAAGAGAATTGTAATTTTCTAGTTGGGTCAGTACCTTGTTTTTGTCTTATATTGTAGTCTTTGGAGAAGAAAAAACCTATGCTCCACACTGTCCATAGGGTAGGAGGAATGTGGCTAATCAATGGTGCCCCATTTCAAAAAGGGCACCCTGTATTAGCTGTTTTGGTTTCTTATATTGGATTTATGACTTAATAGGCAGTCTGTCACCCTAAAATGCTAATAAAACTGCTTATAAAAGTACAATTGTGCTCAAAAGTTTACATACCCCAGCAGAATTTTTGATTTCTTGGCCTTTTCAGAGAATATGAATTATAACACCAAAACTTTTTCTTTTTTGGTGAAGTCAAACTACTGTGTTTTCTCTTTTTAAATCATAATGACAACCCAAAACATCCAAATGACCCTGATCAAAAGTTTACATACCCTGGTGATTTTGGCCTGATAACATGCACAGAATTTGACACAAATAGGTTTGAATGGCTACTAAAGTTAACATCCTCACCTGTGACCTGTCTGCTTGTAATCAGTGTGTGTGCATACGTAAAAGCTGAGTTTCTGGGATCCAGACAGACTCTTGCATCTTTCATCCAGCCACTGACGTTTCTGGATTGGGATTGTGAGTCATGGGAAATGCAAAAGAATTGTCAACAGATCTACGGGAAAAGGTAGTTGAGCTGTATAAAACAGGAAAGGGATACAAAAAGATATCCAAGAAATTGATAATGCTAGTCAGCAGCGTTAAAACTGTGATTAACAAATGGGAAATCAGGGGCCCTGAGAAAACAAAACTGCTAGGGATATTGTTCGGGATGCAAAGAAAAACCCACAAATAACATCAGCTGAAATACAGGATTCTCTGAAAACTAGCGGTGTGGCTGTTTCAAGATGCTTAATAAGGAGACAATTGAAGAAAAATGGGCAGCATGGTCGAGTCGCCAGAAGAAAGCCATTACTGTGCAAATGCCACAAAGTATCTCGCCTACAATACGCAAAACAGCACAGAGAAAAGCCTCAAAACATCTGGAACAAGGTAATTTGGAGTGATGAGGCCAAAATTTAACTTTTTGGCCACAACCATAAACGTTACATTTGGAGAGAGTTCAACAAGGCCTATGATGAAAGGAAAACCATTCCTACAGTAAAGCACAGAGGGGGATCGCTAATGTTTTGGGGATGTGTGAGCTACAAAGGCACAGGAAACTTGGTCAAAGTTGAAGGAAAGATGAATGCAGTACGTTATCAGCAAATACTGGAGGCAAATTTGCAATCATCAGCCCTGAAGCTGCGCATGGGACGTACTTGGAGATTCCATCATGACAACGATCCAAAACACAAGGCCAAGTCGACCTGTCATTGGCTGCAGCAGAACAAAGTGAAGGTTCTGGAGTGGCCATCTCAGTCTCCTCAATATCATTGAGCCACTCTGTGGAGATCTGAAGCGTGCAGTTCATGCTAGACAGCCCAAGAATTTACAGGAACTGGAGGCTTTTTGCCAAAAACAGTGAGCAGCTTTACCATCTGAGAAAATAAAGAACCTCATCCACAACTACCACAAAAGACTTCATTGATGTTAGAGGGGGCAATACACGGTATTACGAAATGGGGTATGTGAACTTTTGATCAGGGTCATTTGGATGTTTTGGGTTGTCATTATGATTTAAAAAGAGAAAACACAGTAGTTGACAATAAATAACTTCACCCAACCACTAACCATGAGTGGAGAAAAAGTTTTGGTGTTATCATTCTTATTCTCTGAAAATAAGGCCAAGAAATCAAATATTCTGCTGGGGTATGTAAACTTTTGAGCACAACTGTATGAAGGGGACTTAGCCTGTATAAAATTCATACCTGTAGTGGGATTCAGTGCACCATTGGCGTGGCCAAGGGGTCAGTCCACTGCTATGTCTCCTCAATTTGCATACATATCTTGATTGACAGAGTGCTGTCTGAGCATAAATCAATGTTTCTGCACCTCAGCGTAGAAACTACAAGAGTCAATCCATGCTCATATTGAAGGCTCTTACCGCTGACTCCTGTATGTTGCACAGTACCAAAAAGCAGCCACAGAACTAAGGAGACAATGAGAGTCAGTAATGATACTAAGTGAGCTTGGCTGCATTGTCCATACAGAGGGGCAGAGCTACTGATTGAGTATAAGCTTGAACACTGTCAATCAAGAAGCGACAAAGGCGACGACTTATCAAGACCAACGTTGTTCACATCAGTCATGGGTGCGTGGTGAACTAAGACAGTTTGGTTAATTAAAAGGCGCACGTGGGCCTTAAAAGTGGCCTGCCCCTATGTGCAACATGCCACAAATTTTACTCCAGTTGTAGATTGGCGTAAGATTTGCAATGTAGGGTATGCCACAACTTGTCAAGAAGTAGACAAGATGGCATTGACATGTTCTGTCCTGTCCTCGAGCCAATGCTGTAATGTCTGTATACTATTTTGTGTTCTCCCTTGTCCAGGAGCTGTGGTATGATCAAACCATGTTCCTGCACGGTCATACATAGCCATTACACAGCAAGGACACATTTATAAGACTATCTCAGCTTCAGCAATATTTTTTTAAACACATCCAATTGTGCAAATTATTATAATTCCAACATCTATTAATTAAAATGAACTTTGTGGAAAATCCCTATAAGGGGTGTGATGAACCCGCAACTCGCCACCCTGCCTGACGTCACTATTACATCAGAAGGATCACATAATAAGGTCTCCCCAATGTCACCAACGCACAATCTGGGGACACATAAAATCAGCTTTGCACAGTTTTACATAGACATCCCCTGACCATATGGGCCTAGGGAGACACGGGGAGTGAGAGGATGTGGCACACGCAGTCACTGACGTGGCATGACACTCGGTCACAATCCTGACAGGCTGAGTGGCCCCATCAGTAGCACCACTGAAAAAGCGTCTGCTCAGCGCAGTAGGACTGCCACCAATTCCTCGTTAGATATGAGCCCGGTCCATTAACGGGATTATATTGGGCTAGAAACTAGCCCCGGTAGCATGGAAAGTTAAACCGAGAAATTGACGTGTGGATTCGTGGATCAAGATAAAAGAGCAGCCCAAGGTTAAATGATAAATTTAATTGCCTTAAGGGCACACTAGACAATACACTATATACACAATGGATCTACAGGGGGCATGGGCTGCGGGCTGGTTCCTAGGTCCTTCACAGCATGTTACTCGATGTGGCCCCCACTTCCTAAGTGACCCTCAAGCATAACAAAGAGAAGCCACATGTAAAGGCTAGTGCAAACTAGCCTTTAATCCCTTTGGGTCAGTCCCCTCCTGCATTCCGGGTTGAATCTAAATCTCCTCCCCTTGGCTCTAGCAGCTTAAGACTCCAAACCTTAAGATGGGTCATAACTTCTTAATAAATGGTCCTAGGGCAGCGGTTTGGGTGCTTTTGGATCCGGCCTGGCCCTTGCTATGCATTGAGACTAAACACATCTTTGCTATCTGTTTCCTACTAGCAATCCCACGTATCTTATGGGCAGCACGGTGGCTCAGTGGATAGCACTACAGCCTTGCAGCGCTGGAGTCCTAGGTTCGAATTTTCAGGGCTGTTGTGATCAATGTAATGAGTTGGGGCTGGAAGATGTTCACATTATGTGCCAAAGGGAACTTTTTGCCACTCCTCCGGATATAGGATCTGAGCATCCTCCACCTCCACTTTTTTAAGCCTTTATGGTTCAAGCATTATGCACTTTGTATACTTTGTACACATATTAGGCACTTTGTATACTTTGACTACAGTAATATTCACGATAGACACTAGCTGTTATGCTGTTCTACCTTATATCCATTTTTGCTACATGGAATTATATATGGATGTTCATACCAAACAATATTAGCTGATTTTGTAAACTAAGACATGTTACTATATTTATTTATACTTGATGCACAAAATTAACCATAACTATTTGCAAAATTATATTTAATTTACTTCATGGCTGATGTTCCATGTGCAAAAAAGTTGCAGCATGCACTTCTTTGATCCATTTTGTGGATCAGACCTGCAGGTTGTAAGTCAAAGGGTGTGAGGAAAAATCTCATATGGGTTTTTATCTTTATGCTATACATTTTTCACAGATCCATTATATTTATTTAACACAGCAAACTATATTTCCCTTTAATCATTAAATTGCTTGTAAAAATGAATGCCAAACGGATGTCATACAGCTGCAAAACACAGAAATATGGATTGCATAAGGATGGAAAAAAAGACCATATGGCCATTTGGATTGCACATGGATGACAATACTGATAAAAAATTATTTTTTGTTTTCTGGATGAAAAATTAAGATTTTTAAATTCAGTCGTCTGATCCTGGCCTAATAAACATTGTCCTAATGGTTAGCTCTGTAATACTGGAAGTTTTTTTTGTCCTTCTATATGACGGCCCCTATCTCTGGTTAAAATTAGATTTCGAGCTCATCTGAGAAAAACGACAAATACTGTACAGAGCTGCAGAATATGTTAAAGCGATATTAGAACAGTAGCTTAAAGAAGTCTTAGCAAAATTAGTATTCTGTTATCCGTCCTAATTATGTATGTAATGGTGTATAATACTTACCTCTTGCAGTCTTCTCAGGGATTACAGTGCAGCTGCAGCCCTCTTAAGGTCTATGAGGCTTGCTATCAGCCCATCTGACTCACACAAGGGTTTGCCTATGGGCCAAAAGTCACTTTCTCAATGTGTCTATGAAGCCTCATTCTGAGACTTGTGGACTTACACTGGGAAAGCTGAAAACAGGTCACAAGGGCTAGAAGAGGACCGGAACTTTGCAGAAAACCAATGAAAATGGCAATTGGTCAGCATTTTCTTACATTTACACACCATTATGTAACTAAATAGGACAGATTATGGAATAAAAAAAAATTACTGAGACTTCTTTAATAAAAATAAAATTATTTGAAACAAAAAAAATATTAAAGGAAAAAAGGTACGGTAAATAGGTCAGTGCCAGGTTTGTAAGTTTTGGCTCTGACTACAGCTGAATTATTAATATAACGCTACCCTTGAATGTTCTCAGTTAAAATTAGAAACGTTTTTACCTATTGTTACTTAATGCCTACTTGTAATTTCAGGTGACTTTTCAGAAGAACCCATCATGTGTTTGTATATAACAAGTAGCACTATTATTGGCCATTGTAGGACTTGTACTCTGCATTTTTCACTAGTTTTCCACTCTGACAGCTTTCTCTCTAAATTCAAGTTGTCTCTGAGCTTGGAGGTGGAGACTAGCTACTATGATGTCTCCCTTAACCAGCAGTCACAGAGAGATGGATTCCTGCTTTTCTTTCTCTATAACACAAAGAAGCAGGAGCATGTAAGATATTATATCGCAGTACTAGGCTGTGTGACTGTTAAAGATGCATCTCAATCTGCCTGTGTCTGCCTGTCGCTGTGCTAAGTACCCCTCACTCCTCCTTCTATCTCTCCTGTCAAAATAGTTTAATATATTTTAGAACCTGACAAGTTCATGAAGGAAAGAAGTGGCTCATAAGTGGAGTAAAAAAAAGTCATATTACAAAGTTTCAAATGATTATTTATGCAAATCTTATTGAAACGATAGTGACCATTTAAGTGCAAAGAATTCAAGAACCTAGGTGTAGCATGGGAGAAATACTTGTAAGTTTAAGTAAAAAATTCTTCCAGTGGATTCTATTGTTTAGGAAAAATAGAAGATTTACTTTTTAATTAGTGGAAACTGAACTTTGATTTACATTAAGCAGAATCTATTGACAGACAACTGCAATGAAAAAGAATAGAACTGAAATCTTGATATATAAAACAAATCACTTATTTTAATAAATCTACCGGTAACTTATTTTTGGAGCGCATGAAACTAATATTTGTCTTGTATGTGAAACAGAATGAATTTCATAACTTGTGAAGTCTCTTGATCCTCATTTAAGTACTTCTAATTCCTCTCACGCTATGATCTAGGAAAGGAAAACCTACAATCAATAACAGCAAGTCTCAACAAAGCACTTGTCTTAAAGCAAACTTGACAATTGTGTTTTTTCTAAGTTTAGATACATTTTAAAAATATTTTTCTAAAGGAACCGTTCATAACCCATCATACCATTTTGTATCTAGTCAATAAAAAAGTTGTAATCTGCTTAAAAAATACACTTTTAAGGGGGCTCGTATGCTTTTTTTTTCAAAATTCTTATTGTTATTTCAGGCTTAAGTTGTAGAAACTGCAGTATGGTGCCAATACAGCACCATAAAGAGTGCCTACTAGCCACATAGATTCCATGTGCTTCAGTAAAGGCTCTGTTGAGATGATTTAACTGAAACGATGTCTACATAGCCATAGTAGTGTGCTTTGGCTACGTAGACATCGTTTCAGTTAAATCGTCTCAACGTAGCCAAAGCACACTACTTTTGTTTGTGAAAGAAAAAAAATAAGGTCCGGCAACAAAACTATGTGACAGAACGTCAAGTCAGACATCTTACTGTAGAACTAAGAGACTACAGAGCAAACAAGGGTATAGTTACACCAGCTACCTTGAACAGAGAAACCAATTCACTAGCTCTTTGGACCCAATATTATCCATTAGCAAACAGAGCCATATTTAACACTAGAATGATGCCTTGTCTGGGCGTCTCAGGTTGATATGGACAATTTTCAATTACCTCTCCAGCGTTCTGGACTTGACAGTGAAGCGGGAAAAAAAGACTGTACAGAACATAGGACATAGTCTGCTGAGCACTAATGAGAGCTTGATGTACACTAAAAGCATGAACCACTGATGGATTAATGACCACTTTGCGCTCCTTCCCTACATATTACATTATATATATTATATTAGACCCATTCCAGAGGGTAACAATGTTGACTCCCAAACATATATACAGTGGGTACGGAAAGTATTCAGACCCCTTTAAATTTTTCACTCTTTGTTTCATTGCACCCATTTGGTAAATTAAAAAAAAGTTCATTTTTTTCTCATTAATGTACACTCTGCACCTCATCTTGACTGAAAAAAAACAGAAATGTAGAAATTTTTTCAAACTTAATAAAAAAGAAAAACTGGTCATAAGTATTCAGACCCTTTGCTCAGTATTGAGTAGAAGCCCCCTTTTGAGCTGGTACAGCCATGAGTCTTCTTGGGAATGGTGTAACAAATGTTACACACCTGGATTTGGAGTTCCTTTGCCATTCTTCCTTTTAGAGCATCTCCAGTTCCATCAGGTTGGATGGTGAACGTTAGTGGACAGCCATTTTCAGGTCTCTCTAGAGATGCTCAATTGGGTTTAAGTCAGGGTTCTGGTTGGGCCAGTCAAGAATGGTCACAGAGTTGTCCTGAAGCTTAGGGTCATTGTCTTGCTGGAAGGTGAAACTTCGGCCAAGTCTGAGGTCCAGAGCACTGTTGAAGAGGTTTTCATCCAGGATATCTCTGTACTTGGCTGCATTCATGTTTCCTTCAATTGCAACCAGTTGTCCTGTCCCTGCAGCTGAAAAACACCCCCATAGCAAGATGCTGCCACCACCATATTTCACTGTTAGGATTGTATTGGGCAGGTGATGACCAGTACCTGGTTTTCGCCACACATTCCGTTTAGAATTATCACCAAAAATTTCTATCTTTGTCTCATCAAACCAGAGAATCTTATTTCTCATAGTCTGGGAGTCCTTCATGTTTTATTTAGCAAACTCTATACGGGCTTTCATATGTCTTGAGCCGAGGAGAGGCTTCCGTCGGGCCACTCTCCCATAAAAGCCCAACTGGTGGAGGGCTGCAGTGATAGTTGACTTTGTGGAACTTTCTCCCATCTCCCTGCTGCATCTGTAGAGCTCAGCCACAGTGACCTTGGGGTTCTTCTTTACCTCTTTCACCAAGGCTCTTCTCCCACGATTGCTCAGTTTGGCTGGACAGCCAGGTCTAGGAAGACTTCTGGTGGTCCCAAACTTCTTTCATTTAAGGATTATGGAGGCCACTGTGCTCTTAGGAACCTTGAGTACTGCAGAAATTCTTTTGTAACCTTGGCCAGATGTGTGCCTTGCCACAATTCTGTCTCTGAGCTCCTTGGTCAGTTCCTTTGACCTCATGATCCTCATGTGGTCTGACATGCACTGTGAGCTGTGAGGTCTTATGTAGGCAGGTGTGTGCCTTTACAAATAAAGTCCTATCAGTCTAATTAAACAAAGCTGGACTCCAATGAAGGAGTAGAACCATCTCAAGGAGGATCACAAGGAAATGAACAGCATGTGACTTAAATATGAGTGTCTGAATACTTATGACCATGTGATTTTTGCTTTTCTTCTTTAATAAAATTGCAAAAATTCCATTTTTTTTAGTCAAGATGGGGTGCAGAGTGTACATTAATAAGAA
>VIAB01005386.1:6264-20372 GCA_009801035.1 Oophaga pumilio | reverse complement strand
ACCTTTTTGCCTGCACTCCTCAGTTACCGAATCATAACAGATTTCCCCATGGCAGTATAATTGTTGCCATATGCTTTCCATACAGAACTACAATTTAAATGACGTTTACTTACTGGAAACATGTACAAAACAAACCAGATAAACAGCTTCTCGGCTGTTAGGTTGTGCATCCAACATATGGCAATTTGCAATTAATACCACAGCTAAATGAACACTAAAAACGGTGATGCTTGCCTAAAATGACTCTTTTAATCATAGACAGTTCCCAACCAGATGAGAGAAGCTCTTTGATTTCATTTAATGATAGGTATACATTACATCTGTTGTTCTGAGATGGTACATTGGGTTCGTCATCTATACATTGACTTTGGAGCTACATTTTCCAATTGTCATAAATTGCAACACATCAATGTGTTGTGCCTGTCTCCATACACATTTAAAAGGACTGGCCCACCACTATAATTTATCAGATAGCCACAGGATATTTTTTAAATGTATTATTGCTGGGTGTCCCATCACAGAGATCCTTGCTGACCAAGAATACAGGGGTCTGATATCCTCTTTGAATTGAATAGTCACACATGCTTTATTCAATATCCATATTGCTCATTGACCAATAATGTAGGACCAGGGATATTGGATTCCATGTAGCTTTCCTGCTCTACAATACAAACAATGCTTTAAGCCTTTCGCCCCAAAGCCTGCTTTCACCTTCATGACCAGGCAAATTTTTTTAGTTCTGATCAATGTCAATTCACGAGGTAATTATTCATTCTTCAATGGATCCCACTGATTCTGAAATTGTTTTCTTCATGACTTATTGTACTTCATGTCAGTCGTAAATTTAGTATTTATTTGTGAAAAAATTGGAAATTTGGTGAAAATTGGGCAAATTTCAAACTTTTAATTTTTATGCGCTTAAACCAGAGTTATGTCACACAAAATAGTTAATAAATAAAATTTCCAAGCTGTCTACTTTACATTAGCACAATTTTTGAAACATAATTTTTTTGTTGTTAGGAAGTTACAAGAGATAAAAGTTTATCAGAATTTTAAATTTTCCAACAAAATTTACAAAACCATTTTTTAAGGACCACATCACATTTGTAAGGACTTTTTGGGGCCTATGTGACAGAAAATACCCAAAAGTAACACCATTCTAAAAACTATACCCCCTAACTGCTTTAAACCATATTCAAGAAGTTTATCAACCCTTCAGGTGCTTCACAGAAATTTAAGCAATGTGGAAAGAAAATATTATAATTTTACTTTTTCCCACAAAAATATTATTTTAGCCCCCAATTTTATTTTCACAAGGGTAACAAGAGAATATGTACTCTAAAATGTGTTGTGCAATTTCTCCTGAATACGCCGATATCCCAAATGTGGTGAAAAACTACAGGACTCAGAAGGGAAGTAACACCATTTGACTTTTGGAACACAAAATTGTCTGGAATCTATAGCAGACGGCATGTCGCATTTGAAGCCTTTGATGTACGTAAACAGTGGAAACCCTCAGCAAGGGATCCCATTTTGAAAACTAGACTCCTCAAGGAATTTATTGAGATGTGTGGCCAGGTGCTTCACAGAATTTTATAACGTCGAGTGGTGAAAATAAAAAAACACATTTTTCCCAGAAAAATGTTTTAGCCCAAATATTCTATTTTCATAAGGGGAACAGGAGAACATGGACCCCAAAATTTGATGTGCAATTTCTCCTGAGTACGCCTATACACCATATGTGGTGTGAAACTACTGTTTGGAAACACTGTCAAGCCCTAAAAGGAAGGAGTGACATTTTGGAGCGCAGACTTTGATGGAATGGTCTGCAGGTGCCATGTTGTGCTTGGAGAGCCCTCGATATGAGTAAACAGTGAAAACCCCATTTTTGGAAACTACACACCTCAAGGAATTATGTAGAAATAGAGTTATCGTATTGATAATAATGTGTTTGGTTTTACTGGTGCATGAATTAATAATGTGGTGGTATGTGTAAGTTGAGCAGAATAAATCAGATAATGAAAGGGTGTTATGTCAACAGAGTAAAACCAAATTTTATCATGAATATGAAGCAATCCCTAATGCAAAGGCCAGGTTTTTCAGGACAAGTTTCACAATGGTAAATTGTGACATTTTGTATTCCCCTCTTGGAGCATAGTCTGCACTTTTTCTGCATTCTTCCCTTCCTCACAGTTTGGGGAACCTCACAGGGAAAATGTTGACCTGGCACAATACCGGCACCATTAGTTTGAGAAGTACTGGCACCATCACCTTCCTGACTGCCAAACATTAAGGCCTTGATGACTACCTCCTGAAACTGAAGGAAGATGCCCGTATTGTCTGCACATCGAAACAGCACAAAAGCATTGTACCATCTGTGCAATGTGCACGGCCAACGTTTTACCATACTTTTGCTTTTCACATGGCACTGTATGGTTTCTGGACCTGATCTAAGAGATCTACACCCCCCATGAACTTACAGTGGCATGTAAAAGTTTGGGTACTCCAAGTCAAAATTACTGTTATTTTGAACAGTTAAGCAAGTTGCAGATGAAATGATCTCTAAAAGGCCTAAAGTTGAAGATAACACATTTCATTTGTATTTTAGGTAAAAAAATATTTTTTTCTCATTTTAAAAAATTACAAAAAGAAGAATAGGCCGATGCAAAATTTTGGGTACCCTTGGAGATTTGCGTGTTCAGATAACTTTGACCACGGTTTCAGACCTTAATCAGCATGTTACAGTTATGGTTTGTTCACTATCATCGTTAGAAAAAGCCATGTCAGGGTCGGCATCACCACCCGGGCAAGTGCTGTGGCCCTGAGCAAGCAGGGGGCCCATTTACCATTGGGGACACCAAAGCACCATGGGACCCATAAGCCAGGGGCCCTCTTGTGCTATAAACTGTTTGCACTACTTACCTCTCCTCGCTCCCTGCTGGACGCAGGTCCAATCTCTTCTGCGTCTTGTGACTCAGTGATCTTTCAAGGCAGAGGGTGCGAAGACATCACTACAGCGCGCCCTCTGTCCTGAGCAGTGCAGAGAGGCATAAGTGACTGAAGAGACAGGACCTGCAGCCAGCATAGAGAGGTATTTGATTTTTTTTTTATGTTTGGAGCATTATATGGGGCTTATACTGTATAGAGCATTATATGGGGTCCAGTCTGTATGGAGCAATATATGGGGCCCATTATTCTGCATGGAGCATTATATGGGGTCCAGTCTGTATGGAGCAATATATGGGGCCCATTATTCTGCATGAAGCATTATATGGGGTCCATTCTGCATGGAGCATCATATGGGGATCCTTCTGTATGCAGCATTATATGGTGCCCATTCTGTATGAAGTATTATATGTGGCCCATACTGTATGGAGCTATAAATGGGGCCCATTCTGTATGGAGTATTATATGGGTACTATTCAGTATGGAGAATTATATGGGGCCTATAATTCTGTATTGAGTATTATATGAAGCCCATTATTCTGTATGGAGATTATATGTGGCCCATTCTATATGGAGAATTATATGGGGCCCATACTGTATGCAGCATTATATGGTGCCCATTCTGTATGGAGCATTATATAGGGTCCATTATTCTGTATGAAGCAATATATGGGGCCCATTAATCTGTATTGAGCAATTTATGGGGCTCATTATTCTGTATGGAGCAACATATAGGGCTCATTATACTGTATGGAGCATGTGACGGATTGCACAGGGGAAGGAGGTGTCGACTTCGCTCACCTCATGGGGAGTATTATATGGATACTATTCAGTATGGAGCATTATATGGGGCCCATAATTCTGTATGGAGCATAACATGAGGTCCATTATTCTGTATGCAGCATTATATGGGGCCCATTATTCTGCATGGAGCATTATATGGGGCCCATTATTCTGTATGGAGCATTATATGGGGTCCATTATTCTTTATGGAGCATTATATGGGGTCCATTATTCTGTATGGAGCACTATATGGAGCATGTGACGGATTGCACAGGGAAAGGGGGTGTCAACTTCACTCACCTCGGGGAGAGGGGAGAAGAGGATCCAGCAGGGATCGGCTCTCTGGTGCCACCACTTGCCCCAGGTCAGTCAGGGAACTGCACCGAGCGCAAATATAGTCGCCGCAAAGGCTTCCCTTAAAGGTACGAGTTATTGGGGCCCTCCCAGTGAGGGGGGATATGCATCACCAGTCCAGGCTGGGGATATATATATATAAACCTCCCGACCGTCACTGCCAGAGTTTCTCACTAACACAGTATGGTATTCTGCCATCAGATCTTCTTTTGAAATAAGCCCAGTCTGATAGCAGGCTTATATCACGTCAGAAACCAACTCTGGGGGTAAAGTATAATATAACCAACGGAGCATGCGGATGTGGGGATTCGAGTATCGAGATAAAAGAGTAGCCCAAGATTAATTTTAGATTTAATCGCCGAAAAGGCGCACTAGAAATATACAGGTCTATATATATATATACAGAACAATATACAAGAATGTAGTCAAGAATTTAGTACAAGGGTAGGTTATAGATAGGTTGCAATTACTGTGTTATGTAGCATGTGACCACACAGAGGCGGTGATGGATCACAGGTTCAAATCTTAGTTACGTGCTTGCCTGGCCGCGTCAGTTAACGAAGTCTCCTGCCAGTAGAAAAACTAAGTCCAAAATGAGTGGCTGCCTTATATCTCCTAGGCTGTGCCCTCCCACACTCTGTGCTCACCCTTGGGCTTGTGCAGCCTCACTCCTCCAATATCTGAGAGTATGATTTTCTGTCCAGAACAGTGGATGCGCATAACTTTTCCCCAAAGCTCTAAATGGAACGGCAGCGGTGCCATGGGATTCTGCTGGATTTTATCTGCGCATAGAGACTTAATATGCCTACTGTATGTAATTCCTGGTAGCTATGCTTTGTAACTCAATAACACAGAGTGCTAAGATGTTATGGGCTCATGGAGGAAGGAATGCAGAGTCCGATAATGTGCTCAGCTAGGCTCAGAGATATTGCATTCTGTTCTTATAGGTTATTTTCCAGATTCCATATCTCAGAGCCTTGCACTGGTTAGCCCAGGATCTGTTGTCCCATGATGTAAGCCTGAAGGAACAAAGGGAACCAGCTGGCTGTAGCTCTACGATAGCTCACACCATGGTGCTAGTTGCTCGTCACAGAGCTTCAAAAGGCTTGTTGCTGGAGTTTAATTAAAGGAAAACATTGCATTGCTTTTTATGGCCTTGATGACTGCAAGGGTGGGGGCACATTCCAGGAGTGGACGGAGATATACTTCGTCCCTCAGAGAGCAACATACGGGGCTAATTATACTGTATGGAACAATATATGGGGCTCATTATACTATATGGAGCACTATATGGATCTCATACTGTACAGAGAAATGTATGGGGCTCATTATACTGTATGGAGCAATATATGGGGCTCATACTGTATGGAAGACTATGTGGTGCCCATAATACTTATATGGAGGACAATGTTTTGCCCATAATATTGTATGGAGCACTGTGTGGTGCCTATGATGCTGTATGGAGGACTATGGGGTGCCCATAATACTGTATGGAGGACTATACTGTCCAGTCTACAATGAAAACTTTTGAATCCTCCCAAAGCATGCACTGTGCAGTGCAAGGATTAATCGGATTCTGAGCTATTGTATAATTTACAATAGATATCACTCATGTAATGTACGAAGTAAGTGAAATCTTTGGCATTGTACTATACCTATATTTCTCTCCTGTATCTGTGCATCATGAATTGTGGTATGTGTTAAAGGGGCCATTAAGACTGGTGATGCAAATTTCTCAGCTTTAGAAAATCCAGCCTCCTCTAAACTTGTGCCAAAAGGGTTCTTCTAAGCAGCTGCCTAGGACTCTGAAAATAGTGGAGGCCCACAAAGCAGGAGAAGGCTATAAGAACCTAGCAAAGCGTTTTCAAGTTGCCCTTTCCTCACTTCGAAATGTAATTAAGAAATGGCAGTTAACAGGAACAATGGAGGTTTCAGCGAGAGCTGCTTGCAAAATTGCTAAAGAGCCAAATCAGAACCCCAGCTTAATTGCAAAAGACCTTCAGAAAGATTTAGCAGACTCTGGAGTTGTGGTACATTGTTTAACTGTTCAGAAACACCTGTACAAATATAGCCTTCATGAAAGAGTCAAAAGAAGAAAACCTCTCCTGCGTCCTCACCATAAAATTCGGAGTCAGAAGTATGCAAAAGAACATCTAAACAAGCCTGATGCACAAGGCCACAATGATCAAAGGTATGTGTGGAGAGAAAACGGCACAGAATTTCAGGAAAAGAACTCGGCAACCATTAAGCATGGAGGTGGCTCAATCATGCTTTGGGATTGTGTTGTAGACAATGACATGGGGAACATTACACAGGTAAAGGGAAGAATGGACAATTCCTGTTGCTTAAACTTTTAAATGCCACTGTATTACAATCCAGGATACAATTTGGCTTTGGGACTTCTGTTGTGGTACCTCGGACATTGAGAAAGGAGCTGTTGTCACGGTGTATGTGGTCAAGATAAAGACATCCCTCTTGTTCTTGTAGTTGACCACCAGCATGTTGTCGTTACAGTAGGCTCTGCTGTCACCCTTTCTCAGCAGTTACCCAATTAGCGGCTTAGGGAGGCCTCTCTAATTTCTTTGTATAGTGTCGCATGCAACTGTACCTCCGGCAGAGAGGATCTTAAACAGTGGGATGCTGGTGTAAAAGTTATCTACGAAGAGGTGATAACACTTATCCAGCAGTGGGTGCACCAATTCCCACACAATATTCCCACTCATCCCGAGGACAGGGAGGCATTTGGGTAGGTCAATCCTGGTGTCCCTCTCTTCATAAAGCTTAAATCAGTGAGTGTACCCTGAGGTACTCTCTACAGCTTGTACAGTTTAATTCTGTACCTTTCCCTCTTACTGGGAAAGTATTGTCGGAATTTTAGCCTCCCTTTGAAATTAACCAGAGATTCATCTATGCACATGTCCCTTTGGGGGTTGTATGCTTCTGCAAATTTTCTGTTGAAGTGTTCAAAGAATGGCTGAATTTTATATGGAAGATTAAAGCTGGGATCGTCTCCAGGAGGACACTGCATATTATTACTATAATGCAAAAATGTTTGGATTACTTCACATCCTTGTCATGGCCATACAGAAATGTGGTGTCTTGTATAGTATATCAGTACTCCAGTAATGCCGAAGCTCTGGTTTTTCACTATGCTCATATGTGGCACAATGCCCCAAAATGTTGTAATTTCTGCTGCATTTACAGGGTTTCATCTGGCGTATGATGACGTGGGATTTTAAGTGAAAAATTGATGGACATACAGTGCATTGCGAAAGTATTCGGCTCCCTGGAACTTTTCAACCTTTTCGCAAATATCATGCTTCAAATATTAAGATACCAAATGTAATTTTTTGGTGAAGATTCAACAACAAGTGGGACACAATTGTGAAGTTGAACAAAATTTATTGGTGATTTTAAATTTTTGTGGAAATACAAAAACTGAAAAGTGGGGCGTGCAATATTATTCGGCCCTTTTAACTTAATACTTTGTTGCGCCACCTTTTGCTGCGATTACAGCTGCAAGTAGCTTGGGGTATGTCTCTATCAGTTTTGTACATTGAGAGACTGAAATTCTTGCCCAGTCTTCCTTGGCAAACAGCTCAAGTTTAGTGAAGTTGGATGGAGATCGTTTGTGAACAGCAGTTTTCAGCTCTTTCCACAGATTCTCGATTGGATTCTGGTCTGGACTTTGACTTGGCCATTCTAACACCTGGATACGTTTATTTGTGAACCATTTCATTGTAGATTTTGCTTTATGTTTGGGATCATTGTCTTGTTGGAAGACAAATCTCCGTCCCAGTCTCAGGTCTTTTGCAGACTCCAACAGGTTTTCTTCAAGAATGGTCCTGTATTTGGCTCCATCCATCTTCCCATCAATTTTAACCATCTTCCCTGTCCCTGCTGAAGAAAAGCAGGCCCAAACCATGATGCTGCCACCACCATGTTTTTAACAGTGGGGATGGTGTGTTCAGGGTGATGAGCTGTGTTGCCTTTACGCCAAACATATCGTTTGGCATTGTTGACAAAAAGTTTGATTTTGGTTTCATCTGACCAGAGCACCTTCTTCCACGTTTGGTGTGTCTCCCAGGTGGCTTGTTGCAAACTTTAAACGACACTTTTTATGGATATCTTTGAGAAATGGCTTTCTTCTTGCCACTCTTCCATAAAGATTTGTGCAGTGTACGACTGATTGTTGTCCTATGGACAGACTGTCCCACCTCAGCTGTAGATCTCTGCAGTTCATCCAGAGTGATCATGGGCCTCTTGGCTTCATCTCTGATCAATCTTCTCCTTGTTTGAGATGAAAGTTTAGAGGGACGTCTGGGTCTTGGTAGATTTGCAGTGGTAAGATACTCCTTCCATTTCAATATGATCACTTGCACAGTGCTCCTTGGGATGTTTAAAGTTTTGGAAATCATTTTGTATCCAAATCCGCCTTTAAACTTCTCCACAACAGTATCACGGACCTGCCTGTTGTGTTCCTTGGTCTTCATGATGCTCTCTGTGCTTCAAACAGAAACCTGAGACTATCACAGAGCAGGTGCATTTATATGGAGACTTGATTACACACAGGTGGATTATATTTATCATCATTAGTCATTTAGGACAACATTGGATCATTCAGAGGTCTACAATGAACTTCTGGAGTGAGTTTGCTGCGCTGAAAGTAAAGGGGCCGAATAATATTGCACGCCCCACTTTTCAGTTTTTGCATTTCCACAAAAATGTAAAATAACCAATAAATTTCATTCAACTTCACAATTGTGTCCCACTTGATTGTTGATTCTTCACCAAAAATTTACATTTGGTATCTTTATGTTTGAAGCATGATATGTGGGAAAAGGTTGAAAAGTTCCAGGGAGTCGAATACTTTCGCAAGGCACTGTACAAATTTTTCTAGGCCACCATAAGATTTATTATTTCCTCACTGAAAAATAATTTGAAAAAGTCAAATTCAGTGAGGCCTGTAAAGTGACATTGGATTCCTGAACTGCCCATGAAACCTGGAATAACTGATAATTTTTTTGGGGTGGAGACCATATGGTATCAATTGCTGAAGGGGTTGCCTCAGTCTTAGGGCACCTTGCTGGGGGTTCCTCCTCACTTGTTGAGGAGGAGAAGGAGAAAGGAAAAAGAGGAATGTGGGATCACTGCCCTATTCTGTGACGGTGGCAAGGAAAGGGTATGCCTCCTCTGGTGAATAGCGTCTTCTTGACGATTAGGCCATTTTTATTTTATTCTTCTAACCAGTGGCGATGTGTATGTAAGTGGTGCTTTTACACATGTATTGTGCGGGGTGTGTGTAAAAAGTAATATTTGTTATTAAATTTACTATAAAAAGTAGAGAAAAAAGTAAAAAGTAAACATTTAGATGAAACAGAAGAAAAAAAAATAACAAAAATCAGTAAAAATAAAAAAGTTTGTATAAAAAAATTACAGTGACGTTCACTACACTAATGCGCTACTATCATGGTTTTGACATGGTTAATGCCCTACCCTCTCAGGGTTAATTGTTCTGGCCTCCCTTTGGATCTGGGAGGGGTATTTATACACACTCTGGACTAGGATTCCCTGTCAGCTATACTTTCATTTAGTCTGTGTGCCTGACCCCCTTGTGTGTGTGCACGGTTTACATCTGTTTGTTTTGCTCTCTGTGCTTGACTCGGTTCGTTTACTCTCTTGGCTTTCTGACCTTCGGCTTCCTTTTGACAGTCCCTCTGCCTCACCCCTCCGGTACTTCGCTATCTCCTGGTTTTGACCTTGGCACGTCTGACTACTCTCCGGTGTCTATCGTCTCCTCTGCACTCAAGTGCCTGGCGCCGCCCCCAGCCACCTCCCACCCGGTCACATGGTTCAGGTCATGCTTGTTACCCAGTGAGTTCTCCGCCGCTCTGCTCTCAGCTCCCTTGCTGCGGCACGCAGCCCCCCACGCAGCAGTTATACCCAGTAGCCGTGACATTATAGCTGACCCTACAGTCTTTCCCTGGTAGTGGAGTGCTAGTGTATTATAGATCCGGTACGGGCTCTCACGAAGAAGGTTAATGAGCTCTCCCAGCTTATGCAAAAGCTGTCCATGGAGCAGCAAGCCCTGGTTCACTCGCACCAACAGGTGCAGAGAGATGTGGAAGGCGCTCTACAGGCGTCTGCTCAGTCGGGGTTCTGGGAGGGGGGCCCCACTGATGTATCTGTAGTGGACCCCGAGCCACTGCTAAAGTTATCCGACAATTTTTCCGGAGATAAAAAGTTGTTTAGGGTCTTTAAAGAGGGATGCAAGTTGTTTTTTGAGTTAAGTCCCCAGGCCTCTGGAAATGAAAGGCAGAGGGTGGGGGTCGTAATGTCCTTGTTAAGGGGGCTCCACAGGCATGGGCTTTCTCTCTCTCTTCCTCTGCTCCTGAACATATGATAATAATAATAATTTTATTTCTATAGCGCCAACATATTCCGCAGCACTTTACGTTACTGTGAACCTGTTCTTGGAGGCTCTGGGACACATTTATGATGAGCCTGATAGAGTGCATTTGGCAGAGGATAGGGTGATGAGTGTGACACAGGGAAGGCACTCCGCTGAATGGTTCTGCTCAGCGTTTAGACGTTGGGCCACCGAAGTATCGCTGAACAACGCCGCCCTGAGGGGGTTGTTCCGCAGGGGCCTGTCTGACTGTGTAAAGGACGCTCAGGTATTACATCCTCCCCCCGATACCCTGGAGGACGCCATGATGCAGGTGGTCTGTATGGATCGGAGACTCTGTGCTAGAGGAGTGATGCAACAAGAGACTCCCTTGTATTCCAGCCTGTTAGAAACTGTACCCGGCCCTGAGCCCAATGAGATAACACCTTAGAGACAACCAACTATGTTTTTACTGTGGAGCCTCTGGACATTGGAAAAGGGACTGTCTCTCCTGCCCTTCAGTGAAGCCATCAGGAAACGACTGAGCCTGGGCAACAATCGAGGAGATTGCCCAGACTCCCAGGTACATTTTTCCTCGCTTGCTAAAATTGTGCTACAGGTGGAACTGGAACTTGCTTGCGGTCCTGTTGTGACTACCGCCTTTGTTGACTGCGATTCCACCATTAATCTGATTGATGCCCAATTTGTGACTCTTAATAAGATAGGGACAGTCAGGCTTAAAGAACCTGTAAAAATTGTGGCTATTGATTCCTCCCCTCTTACCCGGGAGGGAATTTGTTTCATGTGTGATGCCTTTTCTCTGAAAGTGGGTTCCACTCACATGGAAAAATTCAGTTGTTTTGTTCTGAATAATCTGCCTACTGGACTGGTACTGGGGATGCCCTGGCTGCAACGCCACAATCCTGTCATTGATTGGGTGATGGGGGAAATCACTCAATGGGGATGTAAGGATAACGGTCTGTGTTGTAACCTGGTACCTCTTGTCAACCCGGTAAAATCTGTATCTGTGTCGTCTGTCGGTCTGGAAGGTATTCCGGAATACCTGAAGGACTTCGAAGACGTGTTTTCCGAAAGCGAGGCTGAGGTGCTTCCACCAGATAGGCCGTTTGATTGTGCCATTGATTTAGTCCCAGGAGCCAAATTAACCAAGGCTCGTCTGTTTAATTTGTCAGGGCCTGAGCACCAAGCCATGAAAGAGTACATCACCGAGAGCCTCCGCAAGGGGCATATTCTGCCTTCTGCCTCACCCGTGGCTGCAGGGTTTTTCTTTGTTAAGAAAAAGGATGGTGGTTTGCGACCGTGCCTTGACTTTCGGGAACTGAACAAAATTATGGTAAAAAACACGCACCCTCTCCCCCTGATCCCCGATCTAAGCAACCAACTCACGGGGGCCAAATTGTTTTCTAAGCTCGATTTACGAGGGGCTTATAACCTTATAAGGGTTCGGGAGGGAGATGAATAGAAAACAGCGTTCCTGATGACCGAGGGGCTGTTTGAAAATCTAGTTATGCCTTTCGGTCTCACTAACGCCCCTGCTGTTTTCCAGAATTCCATCAATGTTAATTTTTCTGACCTGATAGGGCGTTATGTAGTCATCTACCTGGATGACATCTTGATATACTCAGAGGATAGTCAATCTCATTTACACCATCTGTGTATGGAGACTCAGGGAGAATTATACGCTAAACTAGAGAAATGTTCATTCTTTGTGCAAGAACTGTCTTTTCTGAGCTTAATTGTATCTGGGGAGGGATTCTGCATGTATCCTAGGAAGGTCCAGGCCATTACGGATTGGGTGCAGCCTCATGACCTGAAGGGGTTGCAGCGATTCCTGGGCTTCGCTAACTTTTTATAGGAAGTTCATTAAAGGGTTTTCGCAGGTGGTGAAACCTTTGACGGACCTCACTGTCAAAGGGGGGGATGTAAAAAATTGGTCTGTGGCTGCAAAAAATTCCTTCCTGACGTTGAAGAAATGTTTTACTTCAGCCTCCATGTTGGTACAACCCGATCTGTCTAGACCTTTTATAGTTGAGGTCGACGCTTCTGAGGTGGGAATGGGGGCAGTGCTGTCCCAGGGCCCTTCCACCCTTACTAACCTCAAGCCCTGTGCCACTTTCTCTAAAAAATTCCTTCGGCCGAGAGTTACCTATAAATCTATTCGGTGCTAACTATTTTTCTTCTGCAAAAGAAAAACGGACGTCACTGACACTGCGATGTCCGCTCCCCTAATGTGTTAGCTATAAAGTTACTTGGCGTTAACTATTTTTTGTGCAAAAACGGATGTCACTAACACTGAGTTTTATGCTCCTCAAATGAGCTAGCTAAGAAGTTACTCTGTGCTAGGTATGTTTTTTTTGGGTAAAAATAAAATGGACATCATTAACACTGCAACGTCTGTTCCCCTAATGCGCTAACTATAAAGTTACTCTGCGCTAACTACTGTATTCTTTTTTTTCTGCAACAGAAAAATGGACGTCACTAATACTACGACCTATGCTCCCTTAATGCCCTAGCTATAAATTTACTTGGCGTTAACTATTCTTATTTTTGTGCAAAAGAAAAACGGAGCTGGAACAGTAATTTGGGAACTGTTGCTGCTGTGATCACAGATCGTTCATGCAGGAGACAGGAGATCACAGGAGGATTGCACTGGCCATCAATGATTTTTCTTCCTCTCAGGTATGTAGAGGATCAACACAACCTCTCTGCATGCCAAATCTGAGGAAAAGATGGTTTTGCAGAGCAACGAAAGTTATTTTAAATCAACTCTTTAGGCGCCAACTGGTAACTGTTGTTCAGCCCATCGGCTCTAAAAGGATTAATCACCAGAGGTGACGTTGCGGTCATCCCATCCTTTTTGACTATCGTGACAACATGTCACGTTGATTTTTTAAAAAAAATTGTAATAGCTCTTATGTAATATATTTAATTCAATGCAGCTTTAAAATACGATACGTTGGACAAACTACCCAGCCTGTTCACATGAGAATAAGCAAACACAGATCGCATATTAACAACGGGATAGTTTGTCTAGACATTTTTTTCACATACACCAAAAAAATCCTGAGGGCTTACAATTAATAATTCCAGAGCAGTTCTCTGATAAATGTTTTAATAGGTTCCAAAAACTAATAAACAGGGAATCATTTTAGAGTTTTAAACTATCCACATTATCCCCGGAAGGTCTTAATGAAGGTATAGTGAACACGCATCATTAGTAATTTTAAGGTTGTTGAAATGATGCTTAAAAACATATTTTTGGTGTAGAAATGAGTATTTTTGCAGCAGTATATTTTAATATATGATGTAGTTATTTATATGAATGTATTTTTATATGTATGTATAACTTTTGTTTTGCCTTATCATATGAGGTTAAAAGTGTGAATAGTCTGTTTGTCTCACACACGTGATAAAAGGGATTGTTTGACTCAGAATGTATTGTATTATTGAATAAATCTCAATTTTTTACCACCCTGCTTATCATCCCTGTTGTCAGCGCCCAACATCATTGCCATTTCTACTCTTGTCTGGAACTGTTTTAAATTGAGCTGCTCTGCTTTTAATACCTTCTGGTGGCGCACGCAGTAAGGGGGCGCACGCATCACAGAAAGCAAAG
>VIAB01005385.1:98799-114829 GCA_009801035.1 Oophaga pumilio | reverse complement strand
GACACAGCACTCTGTGAACAGCCAGCTTATTTAGCAATGACCTTTGTGGCTTACCCTCCTTGTGGAGTGTTGCAATGACTGCTTTCTGGACATCTGTCAAGTCAGCAGTCTTCCCCATGATTGTGGATACTACTGAAACAGAATAAGGGACCTTTTTAAATGCTTAGGAAGCCTTTGCAGATGTTTTTTGTTAATTATTCTAATTTACTGAGATAATGACTTTTGGGTTTTTATTGGCTGTAAGCCATAGTCATCAACATAAATAGAAATAAACACTTGAAATAGATCACTCTGTTTGTAATGACTCTATCTAATATATGAGTTTCACTTTTTGTATTGAAGAACTGAAATAAATTAACCTTTTGATGATATTCTAATTTAGTGAGAAGCAATTGTATTTGACATTGCAGAAGTGGGACTGCTAGAGGTGATATCCAAAAAAAGAAGCACTGATGCCCTACATTGAGAAGGGATGAAAATGAAAGATATTGCAGGGACTCAGAAGTTTGGGAAACTTGGGCGAAGGTCATTTAAAATAATTCAATTTTGTTTAAAGTTTAGGGAGTCGGGACAAGAATAAGAATATATAAAATGCTTCAATTATTTTCTTTACATATTCACATAGTACAATTTCATTACCACTTGCCTGGTTTGCATACTTGTTGCCACATTAAGACTAGACATGACTGGCCTCGCTTAAATTGAGTGAGGCAGTGCACGTCTGGTCAGCATGTGACCTAATGTATACAAATAACATACTTACAGACACGCTCACGCCACTCCCGGCGCCAGTAGAAGAGAATCCTCACATGGAACTAGGAGAGAGGCATCAATTTTGGGGGCAGTGGGTTGGTCTCTGCATTATGAATATGCATTTTCTTTGATTTGGATGACGATCTGAACATATTATAAGTGAAAACAGCAACTGTTCTAAAATGGTTCACATACAGTATTTCCAGCTCCACACATGCCTCATATACACAAATATGCTGTATATTTAAATCTCATTTGAATTGCTTTGGGAAGGAAAAATGTACTGATATATTATGGAAATAGGATTTTGGAGCTACAGCCAAACCCAATTTTGGCCATTTGGCTATCTTGACACTTGCCTATCCAATGTTTCCACTTATTGTATACTGACTTGTTAGTTGTCAATATCGGGCGCTCAGTCTCTCTCACCACCCCAGATAAGATATTTGGAAAATTATGCTTTGGTTATTAGTTGGTAATCTATGTACCGTATATACTTGCGTATAAGCCGAGATTTTTAGCCCATTTTTTAAGGCTGAAAGTCCGCCTCTCGGCTTATACACGAGTATATACGGTACTTTGCCACTTGCCATTTATTTCTCATTATGTGTTTTTTTGCGGGTCTTTGGGAGTATCTAACTTTTGTGTACTTGCTGGAATAGTCCAGTATATGCTACCACAGATATTGGCATTGTAGCTATTGTTCTCTGTATGCTATATACCTGAGCCCTGCACTTAATTATAAGGCTATATTGAGCGTCTTTATTTTGTTCACAAAAAGGAGGTCCCCTAACATAATGTTTTGAGACTTTTGACATTTGAGGCCATAGCACTAATAAAAATGTCAGAGTGTTGGAAATTTAGATAAAACAAACCATTAGGTATGTCTTTTTAAAACAAAATTCAGTTATATACATGTAAAACTAAAATGAGGACCTATGTCTTCTGGCACTAAGCTATCATAAACACTGAATAATACATAGAATACATCAAAGGACTGTTTTGAGGTAAATTTTATTGACTGAGGTATTTTAAACTACAAAGAAAAATTCTGAAGATAGACGTTTTTTCTTCTTTACCTTTGTTGGTTGTCGAAGTCAAATGTTGCATAAAGTTAAAATAGATTAATTTAATTTTTGCATTATAAATATACAGCTCTGGCAAAAATTAAGAGACCACTGTCAAATGTTCAGTTTGTCTGATTTTTCTCTTTATAGGCATATTTTTGAGTAAAATGTAAATTCTTCTTTTAGTCTATAAACTTCTGACATGTCACTGAATTTCCAAGCAATAAATTTTGTATTTTTTTTCTGACAAAGAAAAATGGTCAAATTTAAAATAAACAGTGCTTTTAGACCTCAAATAATGCAAAGAAAATAAGTTCCTAATCATTTAGAAACAACAATACTAATGTTTTAACTCAGGCAGAGTTCTGAAATCAATATTTTGTGGAATAACCGTGATTTTTAAAAACAGCTTTCATGCATCTTGGCATGCTTGCCACCAGTCTTTCACACTGCTTCTGGAGCAAACATTTAAGCAGTTCTTCTTTGTTTGATGGCTTGTGACTATCCATCTTCCTCTTGATCACATTCCAGAGGTTTTCAATGGGGTTCAGGTCTGGAAAATGGGCTGCCCATGACAGGGTTTTGATGTGGTGGTCTCTTAATTTTTGCCAGAGCTGTACATTGACTGTACGACAAAAAATAAAAAAGTAACAAGATATGTAAATGATTACCTTAAGAATGCAACACTTCAAAAAGTGAAATTTGGTTTAAGTTCAGCGGCAACAAATGACACCATGTCAGGAGAGTTAAATTGTCCATTCTCATCAAACAACTGCAAAGCATGTCCCATAGGCTACATTCACTTGTCCATTTACTCAACCCTGTGCTGTGCATTTTTAAGATGGACAGCATACTGACCCATGGAGTTTAACAGAACCAATTAAACATCTGTTTTATTAACAGATCTGTGTGTCTATTGCTATTCTCATCAGCTTTTGCAGATCAGACGTGGTCATTCTACTCCATTAAAACCATCAAGAACTGTTGAAATACAGAGGACATTTGTTTTACGTCTGTTTTTCATCCGTTTTCAAACTGCTCCATTGCTGAGTGTCAATGGAAAAAAAAATTTGGATGGTTTACCCCCTTCAATTTTTAAAAGTGATTGAGAAAAAAAGAAAACAGATGGAAACCAAGTATTTAAAACAAAGGCCAAACGAATATATGGGAGGAAAACAGTGCATTATTTGACAAATGTAAAAGGATGTGTAAATGTAGCTTCATTCAGATTTTTGTGTTTATATTCAAAGGCAATAACTGCTGCATAATCTACATGAATAATATTTAGTAGTGTTAAAAAAATTGAAATTAATAGAATTAATATGAATGTGAAAATACAAGTTGTGTACTCATTTTGATAGAAACCAT
This sequence comes from Oophaga pumilio, assembly GCA_009801035.1. Taxonomy (NCBI): domain Eukaryota; kingdom Metazoa; phylum Chordata; class Amphibia; order Anura; family Dendrobatidae; genus Oophaga; species Oophaga pumilio. The sequence continues at coordinate 111,641 of VIAB01005385.1, read as the reverse complement.
CACAATTTCAAACATTTCAGTTCATTGCTATTTAAGAAATGAATTATTACATCAAGCAAGAAAAATAATGGTAAATGGAGTACCTTAATAAAATATTCAAAATGTACCTTCTTCTTAAGAAAAAAAATAAATCAAAACCAAACTTACTTTCTCCCTCTTGTTGAGTTAAACGTCCCACCATATTTCTTCCGATTAAGGATGAGAGCAGCAATTTCGGGGACGTATCGGGCAAACATTGCCTGAGTGCGTGGAACGAGAAATAGGAAGAAAAAAACAAACAAAGGACAAATAGCATGCAGAGAGGTTCGCCCTGCAGCAATGACACCACGCCTTGGTCGATACTTACTTCCGTCCACTAACTGCACTATAAGAACCACCATATTTCTTTCGGTTTCCTATTAACTCTATGATTTCGGGGACGTAGCTGGCAAACATGGCCTAGGAAGGAAGACAGGAGACAGAAGAGAAGACTAAAAAGAAAGAAAGGACGTCTGTTGCAGAAAAGGACACGCTTGACTTAGGCGGTGGAATTGGGGGACCAGCTCCAGCTAAATGTACCAGGTTTGGATGGATTTTTGTAAGTAGTACATTGTAATGCACTTGCTCTACCTACACCAGATTAAAGGAATGAAACCACGGAAATGATTGCTTGTCTAAGGAGTGCTGTTGAGAGATAAAAGTCAGGCTAGGTTTAGTTTATGTGTGGCCTCTATCTTCCTACTGGCAGTCAGTATTGACAGAGACAAACCATGTTGGTTCACATCCTATTGACAAGAGCAATAGTATCAACCAGTTGTCGATTTACTTATACAATTTGAAAAGGGTAACCAGAGGAATGGAGATTTCCAAAAATATGCCCCAGCATTACTATTTTACTGGTAATACAAAAGAATCGACATGTCAAAGAATTTTACCTGGTTGGTAGAGCAATTTCCTACTACTTTCCACTTTGTACAATTTGTACAGTTTGTCAGTTCGACAATTCAGAACTGAGGTGGGATAAGAAAACTATAATTAAAATGAAAATTCATCTTTGCATTACCACTGTCTATGTGATCATTAAATATGTACTTTTGTAATATAACATCTTCTCTTCACCTTTATTGTTGTATATATATTGCCACCTGGAAAGTGTCAAGAAGCAAGTTTACATCTATAGACTTTATACATTAATAGACTATGTATACATATACTTATAACTAGACTCTTGTCTCTCTGTAGTATTTTGGTGAACTGTTCTAAAATGGGCTGATTATCTCATGAACACATTACCCCCATATTAACAAACAATCCACATGGGCAATGAGGGAATCGTCAGACCTTCAGCACATTCTAAGCAGTACACCATCGTGCATTCACAGCACTTAACAGTGACACATGTCAAAATTAGGACAAAAATACAACTATAATAAGCTATATGGGTTTGTTATAGAGCAGCCAACCTGCTTCTTGAGTATGAGCACTATTGCTTCAGTCAAATGGGGATAAAAGTGCCCTGCTCTCTTCTGCCAATCGGTGCAGGTCCCCAAAGGTCAATCATTCAATGATCAATAAATTATCATCTATCTGATGGATAGGTGATAACTTTTTTTCTCCGGACAACCCCTTTTAATGGTTGACATGGCATTTGGGGCCTAATAATGCCTTATAGGTTTGCCATCTTTGTGAAGCTATTAAGCCATACCAGATGCTGTTATACGTTACAATGACGGGCCTAATATTCTGCAATAAAGAAGTATTGCTGAGTACTATTCGAACAATCAAATTTCCTAACATGGTAAAAAATCAAGTTAAAAAAAAAACTATAGAAATCTAACACAAAAAAAATTTCTACAAAGAAAAATGCTTGATTATAAAAATACAAATCTATAAATGATTGGTAAATTGTGAATCGTGTTTGTAACAACCTAAACTAAAACATTTTCATAACATATAAACTATAAATTGTAAATTGCTGTTGCTTGTTTATATTTGATTAAAAAAAGTCAAGCCCTCATACAGTTCTGTCAGATAAAGTAAATTTTAATTTTATAAAAAAGTGTTTTTTGTGCAAATAGAGGAAAAAACGTATAAATATATATGCAGTGAAGGAAATAAGTATTTGATTCCTTGCTGATTTTGTAAGTTTGCCCACTGACAAAGACATGAACAGTCTATAATTTTAAGGGTAGGTTAGTTTTAACATTGAGAGACAGAATATCAAAAATAAAATCCAGAAAATCACATATATAATTTGTACAAATTATATATATTTATTTGCATCTTCTAAAAAGAAGCAATAAAGGTTCCTATTCAATGTATGCAAGCAAATAGCTTGAAGCCTCATCAAAGCAAAGAGGTCTATTTAACAATGTAGACAGTTAATATTGGGAATACTGGGGACAGATATGCTTTAGTGAAAGACTGAGTGTCACATGAAATAACAGAATAAAATAATTAATAAAATAACATTTAATCATCAGAATATTTAGTTTAATTGTATGTTATTCATATTTCACTGACAATTGTTAGTAGAATTCGCTATTACCTTTATTTTTATTCAAGATTCTAATATTTTCATTCCTAAAAATCTGGTGCAGTTCAGTTCAGCAAAGGGCTGATTAACCCTCCTACATGTCTGTCACGACTATGCATTCTCAGCCAAGCCCTGATTACTCAATCCAAGCATGGAGCTGATCTCCCTTTGCCGAGCGTGTTTGAAAGAGCAAAAATATTTGGGTTTACCAAATAATACCCAAACGCCAAGAAAAAAAGGGGGAATGTCACAAAAATCCACAAAAACGAATACATTACAAAAATCGAATTGTAATAAAAAGGAGAAATGACCAGAAGGTGCTTTTCTATGAATTAGTGGTGTCTGCAAGACATTGCAAGGCGAGATTCACTCATTTCAGAACAGAACATATTGGTTAGCTCCTATAATACATATATACATACACATACTGTATATATATATATTTAGGTTCAATGTTTAATGTAATTTTGAAACAGGTTACTGAGATGATTTCAAACGACAAAGGCACAATTAATAAAGTGAGAGAACAAATAGATAACGTGACACAAGGGTCTCGCATGCTTAGAAACTCTGCACAACCAAACACTGCTGGATATGTACATCTCAAGTCAGCTCTTAAACTCATATTTGATGGTCCTTTTCACTTAATCCACATATTACCCTGATCAACCTAGCCAAAATATCCTACATCCTTTCCAGATCTGATATTATCACACATCTCATAGTGGCTGACACACATCTGATGCTGCTCAACTAGATGCAAACTCAGCCTCCCAGTCTCCAGGATTGAATTACCAAAGTCAATCAAATCTGAAGATGTGAAGAACTCTTAAGCTGGATGAACAGAATGCATAGGAATTTCTTGGAGACCTGATCTATTGGGTTCAAATATCAATCTAAGCAATTCATTCTTCCCACCCACACACCTACTGACTCTGGTTTTGAAGGATGGGCATCTGTTTACTGCTTTTTCATCTTTGAGTTTGGGAAACTGTAACTATTCTCCTAATCTCCATTTTAACCTTTACCCACATCATTACTCCATGAAAACATGGTAATGTGTAATATCTTTTTATGGTTTGTAGAGGGATTGTAAAAAGTAAAAAAAAAATTAGAGTTAGAGAAGTTTTAAGCCTTCCCTGTTATACACAAAACTAACTTCGGCTGAAGATGCCAATATCAATGGGTTCGATTGACAGTCTAATTTGTATGGGAAGATTGGGCAAGTTATCAAGGTAAATATCAATCAAACATGTCTGATTTCAAGATGCCAATCGTATCGGTTCCCAAAACTAAGCTAGTGCCAGCCAAACAATCATCCGAGACATTGTTTGGTCAACAGTCATCTATGGTATGTTGATGGTGGGCTGTAGGATATCCTTTGACCTTTACAACTTTAGGGATTTTACGGTTGCCAGCTTACATCATGAAAAATAAGTTCAACAATAACAGCGGCAATTGTTGCCTTAAAATGAAGGAGAGAACTTTAACAGTGACATCAGCATTGGTCAGGAAAGTCTATGGATGTAAACATTACCATAGTATGTTAATCATTTCACACATGCATTGTATCTGTTGATTATGGTAGTGACCTGATTCTCTGCCCATTGCAGTAGGCATAAGGAAGAGAAACATATTACAGGATTATCTGACACTTTCACTTTGTTCTGGGCTTTTGTGCTGTTTGCCTGTGTGTGGTATAATATGTATATTTTTGTTAGCCTTAGGCTGGGGTCACACTGCGTTCTGTTAGTCCGTTAGATGGACTGTGTTATACCGCAGTATAACGCGGTGTAACGCAGTCCGTTAACGCTGCCATTTACCCCCATTGTCGGGCGCATCGCGTTCGCGTTCGCGACATGCCGTAATTCAGTGACAGAGCCTCGGACGTGGGCTGCAGCGTCTGGGCTCCGTCACCGCTAGCACAGATGATTCATCTGTGCTAGCACACTGCGCTAGCGGGTATAGCATAACGCGATCGCGTTATGCTATACCGTTACCAGCCCGTCAACGCTATGTGTTGAACGGGCTGGTTAAACGCAGTGTAAACCTAGCCTTATTTATATGGATTATTGCTGCTAGTTATGTTATTTACATTATTAGAGTTTTGTAATTGATTTATACTTTTTATTCTTAATCATCGGCCAGTGGGGTCAGTGCAAAATAATGGATATTGAGATTTCATTAACTATCATGTGATTTTCCTGTATGTCCCAGGTCACTGCAAATAGTGGTTAGGTTTTTTCTTTAATCCATATGCCTGTTTTAAAATATGTTTGTTTAATTATGCTTTTGAGTAATTAAAGGGGTTGTCCTGTCCAAATTGATAAGTCTGCAGTCACTCTGTGTGTCTGCAGACTTCAGAATCCCCCCAGCGCCCGCACTGTGTGCTGCGGGGATTCGCCGGTTTCTGGGCCAGGAGGGTATGTATGCTTTATACTTACTCCCGGTCAGAGCCTGTCCAGTGGGCATAACCTTGCTCCATACATTTGTATTGAGCGAGGCCGCGCCCCATCTTGAGACACGGACGCGCAGTGGGAGTGGCGCAGTTGTATCGATTTGGCCAACACAACCCCTTTAATAAAAATCATGTTATTTAGCTGATATGTAAATGGGATTTAACTACTGTAAAATTGGATGTTAAGGGCTTTTAAGGTATGTTCAAACTATGAATAAAAAAAAAGATTCTTCTTATCGAGTTTCTGTGTAATATAGAAGCAGCTTTGCGAATAAGATTTTAGGAAATCGAATGCATAAGCTTTGGAGAGTAAGGAATTAACCAATGCAGCAATATTTAGATTAGCAGCATGCCAATTTATGTTGTGGATGTCACCACCGATTCCATGCATTTCATCTGTGAATTCTGCTGTGGATTATCCACTGCAGAAAAGTCTCCATATAGGCATCCACAAACAATTAAGTTGATGGCCAAGCTTCACTGTCACATGGTAAGACATATTTTATCTGGAGCTGATTGCTATCGGGGCACACGTTCAGATATACAGTGCCATGCAGTGAGACATAGAAATACAAGTAGAGAAAAATACCCACAATCGACAGAAAAATGATTGCAGGTCACAGACTTCTAAATAAAATTCTGTTCTAAACATTAAATAATTGTTTAGCGTATTATACAAACTGTTCGATTAAGATGCAATCTACTTAAACACTATACATTAAAATAATGTACGAACAGAATCTTACATGCAATTTCATAGATAAGGAAATAAACACAGACGGAGCGTTCCTTGGCAATGAATTGCAGTTTCCTCTGGCATTGCTACAGATCCACTATAGCGCATCTGCATATGTTACTAATTCACTAGAAAATGCACCTCTGGTTACATAACAGATATATAAATGTTACAAAAATGACATTTAAGGAGACATGGCATACTTAATGCCAAAGAAAACCGATGGTTGTCTATAAAAAATATGCAGTCATAGTCATATATATCATAAATATAGATCTATAATAAAAAAAAAAATAGAAAAGAAAAACTGCAAAAAGTCCCAATTTTCATTGGGGACGTCCCTTAAATGTTTGGATCTAGGAAGTGTTGGGTACACATATAAAACAAAACTAAACAGACAAAAAAGTTTGCGGAAAAAAAAGGTGATGCTATTTTGGAGGGTCACACACTAGGGAGAGTGGGGTAATAGGGAAGTTTAGTCTACTTCTCAAATAATACACATAAATACAGAGCCATGTTTTGTCCAACAAACAGTTATGACTTAACCTACTGTGGTCAAAGGTGGCTGCTGGGTGTACATGTCCTTTCTCTAGCTCCATCTGAGAAAGAGCGATGAAATGCAGAGACAGTGCATCCTCAAGACTTTTAGCATTGACAGGAAGTTGAATAATGAAGGTCAGGGCACAGCCAAAGCGGGTGCAGACAGGGGTGTAAATAGAAACTGTTGGGCCCCATTGCTAACTTTGAAATAAGCCACCCCTTCTAAGCATTGACGTGATCAATGTGAAAGTTGTGGCAAGAGCACAATTGATAATCGACAACAACCAGCATTGCCTGACAAATAGTTGGAGCATGTAGGGTCAATAGCACTTCACGTATGTATAAATTGAAGGATGGGGGCATAGGAGGCTTCAAACTCCAGACCAAACCCAATAATTAATTCCAACATAGACTAGAGTTTAAAATCAAATTTAGACCTTATAATAGACAGACCCCAGATGTCCAAGAAATTTAGACCCCAGATAAGACTAAAAAAATTCATTCTTCAAAGGACTCTATTTACTGCACAAAAGTGCCCGAATGCTTATCAGGATCTTGTATGCTTGGCCCTATAGATTTCTCAATTATCCATTTGCAACATGCAAACATTACAGTATAAAAAATGATGCAGGCAAAGTGGTGATGGACTTACTACAATTTTTACATTAGAACCCAGGAATTATGCCTCAGAAAAAGGCATGCATTATACATATCCAGCAGGGACTATTAGGGAATATGCACACAACAGTTTTTGAGGCTCGTCTGCTTCAAATCTCACCTGAAATAGGGTTAACTAAATGCTCAAAAGAACAAACATTTGCGATTCTATATGCAAACAACTTGCTCTACATAACTTCAGTCTTTTGAGCACTTTTTAACCACTTCAGGTTTCCAAAGATGGCGAGCTTAAAAGAAGTGAGCAGATCATTCTATAGGTGTTTTCTGAGGGTGTGCTATACTTGTAATACAAGTCAAGAGGAAAACTCAAAAGATGCCCAGAAGATTTTTGGACATTTTTTTGAATGTTTGCCAATGTTTTTTACTAGAAAAACTGCTAGTTGAAAAACACCTGGCAGTAAGAACACCTCAAAAATTGTTGGAAAAACACTCCAAAAAACAGCAGTGACTAAAAACTTCAGGATACTACCAAAAAAAAGTAAGAAACACTCTTCAGGGGAAAAAAAAATACCGGTGTTTCCTGAAACATCTTTCACTTGAAAAACGATGTACGCATAGATCCTATAGATTCAGGATTTCCTTAGTATTACCCAGGTGATAATTGCATCACCTTGACAGGCAATAATCCCATCACCTTGGCAATTCCAAGGAAATCCAGCAAACATGACCTGTTGGTGGCTCTCGAAGGCCGGGTTTGCGGAACATCATTCTTTGATGAACATAAGCAAACTGACAAAAAGTCATAAAAATAAGTTAATGTAATTTAAAAACACGTGTAAAAATGAAATTTGTTCATATCAGAATTTATTGCCTTCCTTGTCTGTGTGCATTCCTAGAGAATCGCTTACATGTGGGCATAGTTCCACTGGGATCACTGTAAATGGTCCTGCCATTGCTGAATATTGTCATAAACATAGCCTTATTGCAAGACTTTGCAACCAAGTTTCAGTGTTTAATCCAAACGAACTATGTGCTGACACCTATAGTTTTTTTCCTACTGTTACAAGATCAATTCCTCTTTTTGGCCATATTATTACTATAATTACCTGCACATGAATTTTAGTGACAGAGTGTGAATGTCGCCACACCACATCTGCAGAACATTATGAATGAATTAAGGTATGTGCTGACAAGGAATTACTGGGGTAGACATCTGAACAGGATACTATGGATCAGAAGATACAAGTAACTTGTGAAAATCATTTTCTTTCCATTTGTGAAGCAACAAAGTACAACAGATGCATCGCTGTGATGGATAACCTCCAACCTGCCACTACTTTGACCCAGAGTTATTTCATATTGTTTGTTGGAATAATAAGGGACCATGGGATGACAAAAAGGGGTAATAAGCAGAGAGGGGGTAGTCTGAAACCTCAAAAAAATATTTTCACCAGTAAATTAGCATTTAATGTTTACTTAAACATGTGCTGAAGAGACGAGGATCCGCCACTCCAGAATACAGTAATGTTTCACCCAGTGACCAAAAATAATCTCTTAACTAACTGCTTGCGAGAAGCCAGTAGAAAGCTGTGTCCTATAGCTAGAAAGGGCACACGTAAGCAATCTACCTGTCCCATCCCTACAGTATAGATTCTATAGGATCATGAGCATCACTGGGACTCACCGCCGCCTCTAGAAAATGGTCCATTTGGGAACCTATGATTGTGGCACAAGTGTTGCTCAATACAAATGAACATAATAAGCACATAAAGCGCTAGAAACCAATTATGTTTGCTTTTCATTTAACAAAAAACTGTATATAATTGATAAATTTATTCATGGGGCTGTCCAATCTAAAAAAAAGAAGTCTACAGACTTCAATCTGCCAAGAAGTACACTTTCACGAATCCCATGTATTCCTCGTGCCAGTGGGCGATCATGTGAACGCATGTAAGCGATTTACACAATTCCAATCTTGTGCGGATTAGTTTCATCTGTCTTCTCTCAACAGAAGAGAAATGACAAGTACAGAAGTCTTTTCAACAAGTGAGCTGGCTTCATGTGGTCACGTAACTGCCCAGCCGCATAAGGAATACTGAGGAGAGTTGACAGTGTGCAGATCGCTCAACATCACAATTCGGCAGGCTGCAAACCTTTTGTCTTAGACTGGACAACCCCTTTATATACATTTTTAAAACATAGCATGAAAACCTGCAGAGCAACGATCCTCATCCAATGTGAGGTTATTTTCGAAAGCTGTAAAGTGACAACTGCGCATCAGACACAGTATGATAAATTTTACTCCAAATGTCAAAGAACCAGAAACTAGACTTCCTCAGGTAGGCTTTTTCAAATTTCTATCTTGTTTAGTAAACTTTACAGGGAACCAATATCTCCAAAATATTAAAGCTCCACAGGTGCTTCCAGCTTGCTAGACTAGCTTCATCCACAAATTTAAGCAACACCTACAGTTTTCTCCTTCCTTCATTAAAGCTTTTCTTCTCAAAGACATCTATGTTGACGAAGTTAATGGACACAAGCTGATTTAGCTTCAAACATTAAAACTTTAATTATTTTGCACATTTGCCATATTGTCTCTCGCACTTGAGTCTCTGGGGGTTATTTTATTGCATTAACATCAGCTTCTGGCATAAAACTAATTATGGTGCATGCCACATGTATGACATCATTGTGACTTTTGAAATTTTCAACCCTGTTCATGGCAGTTTTCTAAAATGTGAGTAGAGCTTTGCAAAAGGCACTGGACCATGTGTAGCCTAACAGATGTACTATGCTTTACACTAAAAAGTGATGTAAACTATAGTGCAGCCTAAATCTGACATACAGTTGATTTATTTGGCGCATGCTCAGCAAACAATGGGCCAGATTTATTCAGAGACATGGAACTTTTAATAAATCTGCTGTATTTTTACACCAGCAAGGCTTTTTGTTAAAACTGTAGTACGCCAGTCTTCATAAATATCCCCTTATATATTGGTTTCAAGATTTTGGAACAAAACAAGTAATCACCAACAACAACAAGTACGGTCTGGGAAAGATTCTTATGCTGTTTGTTCCCTCTTTTGTCTATGCCTCCTTTTCTATCATTTACTTCTATCATCCACAGTGATGATAAACTGTACCAACATTATGAAGAAAATAAGTCATCTCTGATATCAATTGCCATTTGGAGTAAAATAAAATCATTAGCTCCAAAAACACCCCGAATCTACTATAAAAGTAGCACAGATTCCCACAATTGACCTAACCAAGTGCAAGTTAAGCCAGAAGGGTAAACTAATTATAATTATATACAAAGAATTTTAGTAATATTGTTGTAATATTTTCTGTTGACACTCAGAAAAAATGTAATCAAATGTTAAAAAAGATATTATAAAAAAGATAATATTCTTGTGAATTTGTGCATACAACCGCAGGTAAATATGAATAAATAATATATAAATAAATATGAATAAGGAATAGACTTTGCAGATTTTGGCTAAAAAACTAAATATATCTTTAGCTAAATACGAGTGACCAGGTACAGTGCTTTTGGCAACTAAAATATCTATCTATCTCATATTTATCTATTTATCCCATATCTATCTATGTCATATCTATCAATCTATCTATCTCTCTATTTATCCCATATCTATCTATGTCATATCTATCTATCTATGTCATATCTATCTATCTATCTATCTATCTATCTATCTATCTATCTATCTATCCCATATCTATCTATGTCCATATCTATCTATCTATCTATCTATCTATCTATCTATCTATCTATATCTATCTATCGATCCCATATTTTTGTGTCTTGCTTTGCTTAGGTCAGCTATGGGAATTGTGCCATTGTATATAGCCCTTTAACTTTTTAAATGTTTTAACTTTTTGTGCGATGTATAATTCACTTCTGAAAACTATTTGTAAGGGGGGTTCAATTTGCTCTGCATAGCTTTATGCAGCTATAAGCCGATATAATGCTAGAGAAAAAATTAAATTCTGTTTACCAAACCGCCGAGAATAAAGAAGACCATGAAGAGCCGGCCAAGAGTGGTTTTTGCATAAACATCTCCATATCCCACAGTAGACATGGTCACCATTAGAAGGTAAACACATTCCCAATATGAGATGCTCTGTGAGTTTCGAAAATCATCCCACGGGTCTCCAGAGTTTTCCACCTGTACAGAAAACTTGTATTAGTAATAATTCAACTTAAATATATAAAAAATGACAGTAGGAAAGGAATATGAGAGGAAAAATACTGACGACAAAATATTGTAGGAAAAAAGTAAAGATTAGCAATCATTAGAAAGCAACGTCCAGATCACTTTACTGTACTTGTGGAATCAGAAAGAAAGTCCAAGCAGCAGCAAAAGGAGCTTGTGACTAGAGCCGTCTCTATTTCATAACCGCACTTGTTACAGGGGGATGGGGGTCAACATGTGAGTGGCACAAAAGTTGTATTTTGTCAACCTAGTTTGTACAAATCAGGGCGGTAATGAGGTTCTAGTGTTTTTAGATGATCTTTTCTGTTCTTCTTTAACGATAAAAACTGTTTACGAGGTCATATAAGGTTGAAGGTTCAAGAAATATTAAAAAGCAAACTTACTAAATGAATGAAACCCGCAGCTGTCAGCCATGTACTGATAAAAATGGAGCAAAGATTTACCAGCTTGATGGAATTACTAAAAAAGAAACAAAAAAACAACAGATGTATCAACGACGTGAAACGATTTCAATATAGAGCAAAATGTACAATCTAGCATCTGTGACATTTATCTTGATTACCATTTCTTGCCACATTTTTTCTGAGGCCGTGTGTGCCACCTGTACTTTACAATACCACCTCAACGCAAAATCCAATGGAGCAATCCTAAATCTAGGGCACCGTGAGGTACAGATGAGCGCCATTCCTGTCTATAGGGGCGGTCTTTCTCTTTGGTATAACGAAGAGCTTTTATGGAGCTGTTATATGACTGTGTTTGGGTCTTTAGGTGGGAGGGTAGATCAACGTCTATATAAGATTTCAATGTATTAATTACATTACAAAATATACATTACCAATACAAAATATAACTTTCCAAATTTAAATACCCTTGAATTCCTAATTTCTGATTTTAAAAGGTGTATTTTTCCAGTCTCTATATTTTGTTCAGATTAATATATAAAAAAAATAGTGTGCTTTAAGCTGCAGCCAACATCTGGAGAAAATCCGGATTCGTGGCTTCTCGCTAAGCCTGCTCTGCTGCAGTAAACACCCAAGCAATGCCAGCCCAGAGGGCAAGAGATAAGCTGTATTCCCTATTATTCAGCATCAGGACGATGTACATTAAAAAGTACCTAATGTCTTATAGGACTTTTCAGATATAAAAGTATATTAAGATAATGGAAAAGTACAGCCACACATGAATACATGAATAGTTGGTTACAATGTGTTCTTCTAACTGCTTAATAATGTAATCATCCCAACTCTATTCTGAAATAAAATTGATGTAACTTTTCAATATGCAAATTATCTCTTTAGAAAGAAGGGGGACCAGGACTCTAGCGCCAACTATTGGAAGTAGCAATCCTAAAAGTCAATATCAACCCTTTAACCCCTTCATGACTGGAGCTTTTTTCGGTTTTGAGTTTTCGTTTCTTGCTCTCCTTCTTCTCAGAGCCATAACTTTTTCATTTTTCCGTCAATATGGAGAGGTGGGGGCTTATTTTTTGCGGGACGAGTTGTACTTTTGAATGACACCATTGGTTTTACCATTTTGTGTATTAGAAAACGGGAAAAATTCCAAGTGCGTTGAAATTGCAAAAAGTGCAATGCCACACAGGTCATTACAAGTTCATAGACACCAAATATGTGTAGGTTCTTTTTTTTATCTTAGAGGTGGAAAAAAATTCCAAACTTTGTTAAAAAGAAAAAAATGCGCCATTTTCTGAGACCCATAGCGACTCCATTTTTCGTGATCTCG
>VIAB01005385.1:63162-75842 GCA_009801035.1 Oophaga pumilio | reverse complement strand
CTGACAACCATAGAGGTCTCCAGGAAACCTCAGGTTGTTATGCTGACACACCGGTGACCCACGATCACGTGACACGGGTCACCGATGTGCGTATTTCCAGCTCGATGTCCGGAAGTGCTATTTAAATGCCGCTGTTAAGGTTTGACAGTGGCATTTAACTAGTTAATAGCCACAGATGGATCGAGATTCCATCTGCGGCTATTGCGGGCACATGTCAGCTGTTCAAAACAGCTGACATGTCCCAGGAAAGATGTGGGCTCTTCGCCGGAGCCCACATCAAAGGGAGGAATTCCGACATCGGCATACTATTACGCCCGATGTTGGTAAGGGGTTAACAACCATGAGATGGTCACATTACCTTGACCTCACACAAGTCTTGTCAGGACTCTGCATGTGGAAATACGGTGGGCCGCCGCCCACCCGCTCTATGAAAGTCCACTAAAACCAGCCCATAACATACGTTCCTATTAACCCTCTCAGCACTTAGCGTGCTGGAGGCAAAAACACCCTTGTTTTACATCACTGAATGCAGAAGGAGCAGTAGGCGCAATGACATGTATTTCCCTTCACAAACTATGCCAGTGACTCTGTCACATCATGTACCAAGAAAGGCGTCTTTTGATTTCAGAAAAGCTGAGGCTTTTTTTGTTCGAGGGTACAGTTTCTTTAGCGACTAAAAATATAAAGGAGATGAGGGCCTGGGAATACTAGGGATTCGCTTATTCAGTAAGGCTTCCCATGGATTCTATTTAAGACTGATGTTGGTGATTGTGAGAATTAGAAAGTATACCCTGATCCAGAGTTTACGAACTAAGAGACATAACCACCATATGTGGTACATATCTCAGATAGAATTGCAGCCTGTAAAACAATTGAGCCAGGAACTGATTTGTCCACTCTGGCAGGGGTCAGGTACCATCTTATCGGCACCTTATAGTTTGTTTCCAACATTAAAGTGTTTTGCATCCCATTTGTAGAGGAGTACTGGATTTGGGACCATTCCAAATCAGCCAGAATAGGTCCAATGTCTGATTCCCATTGAGAATTATATGTTAAATTTCGCCTATGGGTAGGGTGATTTATATTAAATTAGAGCAGTGAGATGGTGCCAGAAGCGTAAATTTATCAGGAAATGGGATAACGCCATCAACATTAAATAAGTGGTGGAATTTAGTGATACCTGCAGCAATTCAAGAACGAAAAGATGAGAGGGACTCGTTACCTGGGGGGAACTGTGAGGTACCCCATAGCGGGTTGAAGGTTAGGGAAGGTGAAACCAGATTTGAGGAATATTTCAAAGAGTCAGAGAATTTAAGTAAGTGAATTATATTGGATTGGAGATTTGTGTGCGCTGGGCAGGGAGGAGCCATAGCAAGGCATCGAGAGGCAGTGGTGACACTCGGATGCCACAGAGGAGGCTCAGAGTAAGCATGGTATAGAGTTAATTGGGCTAGTTGTGCTGCCTGGGAATATTTTATTAGATTGAAAGGGGGCCTAGGAGTGCCCAAACAGTGGCGGAATAGTGTGGCTCTGTAGACCCTGGGAATGCCTTCTTTCCAGACAAAGGTGTTAATTTGATGCTGAATTGTGTGAGGCAGTGACAGATATTATATGCGAGGGTCGCTATGTATCCCCTGGATGCTCATAGAACTACTGAATGGTAGTGGGGCTGTTCGCTCCCTCCAGGCCGGGTATTTTACAAGTAGCCCATGGCCACAGATTCCATTTAAAAACCCTGCAGCAAAGGGTTGCGTGTGTCATTTTTGGTTTGCAAACGGCAGAGAAGGTGGCTCTGCAAGGTTCAGCCTGTATGAAGTAACACAGAGCCAAGCAAAGGCAAAAGGCCTGGCACCCCCCAGCGTGACACAGTGGTGCAGTCACCCACAGCAACAGGTCTCAGATACAGACTGTCTTGGTTCCTGGCTTCGATCCGGAGGATACCATTTGTTTTCCATTTGAGAGCATGCTGGACATTAAAGCCACTTTGTTTTGAACTTTCCTGTGGTCCCTGCCTGTCTGTCACACTGCACCAACCCCACTGCACTACAGTTGATTTAAGGTATTGGGATGGGATGGGCACTGGAAGTACTTTTTTTAATATCTTTATTTTCAATTGGGGAAAGGGGGGTGATATGAACTTTTATTTATTTTTTTCATATTTTTTAAAACTTTTTTTTTTTTACTTTTTCCTGCTCTTGTTAGCCCCCTTAGGGGACTTGAAGATGCGATTGTCTGATCGCTTGTACTATATGCAGTGATGCCACAGCATTGCTGCATATAACAGAAATCACCGTCTTCTTTGAAGCCCTTTGGAGCTACGTAATGACAAGCACAGGCCTCGTCAGCTGTCCCCCAGCTGTCATGACAACCCATCGGCGACCCGCAATCACGTTAAAGGTATGTGGATGGGCGGAGGTAATGACGCTCACGTACGTCGGCGCATATTATTTCCCTTTGTCAGTCAATGACAGCGTCATCTAACAAGTTAACAATCGCGAGCTCCGCTCTGCTTCACCCGCAATTGTTAGCGGCAGGTCCTGGCTGTAATACTCAGCCATTACCTGATGGGTAAGCCCGCTCCCCGTACACCCACTTCCGACATGTGATTTATATATATATACAGAAGGGGCTAAAGGAAATCTGTCAGAAGATTTTTTTGCTATGTAATCTGATGACTGCATGAGGTAGGGGCTGAGACACAGGTTACAGGGATGTATCACTTATTAGACTGTTTTTTCTATACAATGAATGTTTTATCACATTATCACTGCACAGACTAGCCTATTCCTCTGATAAGTAGCTTACTATCACTATATAATATACACAGAAAGCTGTGACTCACTGGGGTGAGCAGGGTTAGGTTTCTGAGCTCTGCTACATCTAAAAACTCTAATGGTGTCACAACTGTTTCAGCCAGTAAGTTAAGTTATACATCCCTGGAATCAGGAAATCAGGGTTTCTTTCCCTTCATTATGCTGCTCTCAGATGAAGTAGCAAAAATCTGGCGACAGATTCCATTTAAATCTAGTTGAAAAGTGAGGAATCAAAATGAATAATATTTCAATTGAGCAGGTCTTTTAATGGCTATACTTGCAGCTATCCTTCACACAGCACAACATATAAAGTACGTATACTTTAAATTAAGGTGTGAAAGTCACTCAGGCTTTTTTAAAAATTAATTCCGCATTTCTTCCCCTTATTGGATCTGTAGATTAAATGCTCCAGTTAGTGAAAGCACAAGGGCACATTTCATCAAAGGTTAAAGTAAAGCCTATTGTGCTTCTATCACTTAGGGTCCTGGACACGGATTATCTTACAGTAAGAAGGTCAGAATAACAGATTCTAATACGTGAAATATTACAATTACAGTTTCTTTCACAGTATCACTAAAGAAAATACAAATGGAGCAGATTTCCATAGAGGAAGCATTCGCTTCATTGTTGGGCGCTTTTTGTGACTACTTTTTTGCCCACTTGTGGACAACTCTGTTCCCCAATGAGATCCTTGCCTACAATGACTTGTTACCTCCTTAGTGGTGATGGAAAAGCTTGCTGTTTAGCTGGCTTGGATAGAAAAGTACAGTCAGATTGTGAGAGGCTTGCATGACCAGAAAAAATCATTTGTATCATTATTATGGGTGTGAGAGGTTTGACTCTAAAATGTATATGTGCCCAAATTAGGATCATATCAACGATGTACAAATCACAGCAGCAACGACAAATGTATTTTTCAGTTGTGACTGAGGAGTTTTTAATGATCATCCAACTAAGTCTAAATGACAGCAGAAAATATTTCCAGAACCTAATTTTCATTTTAGGTCATGTTCCATCCCCCACCAACCGCATTTTGACTGATCACTACATGAATAACTGATAAATGTTTTACATGAGAAGACAAGCAGCCATATATCAGGAACGCTCGGACCACACAAGAGTCCTGGGTTCCAATGAAAGCTCATTTCCACAACTGATTTACAGGGTTCTCCAGGTTTCCATTATTTTTGATGGCAAGAATACAGTTTGTGGCATTCTTACGAGACTGGAACTAGGTTAAGATCAGCCAGATACAAGAGCAATAGACACATGAAAGGGCACAAATAATTCTTTCACGCCATTTGTATATAAATGGATTAATAGCACAATAATTCAATGTAGGCTTCAGGTTGCTACACTATTTTATTTCGAACTGTGGGATTTTATAAAATTGCCAAATGTCACTTCTCAGCTTAAATAGCCCAGTAGGCTCACCCCACGCTGCCTTTTAGTTACTGGTGAATTCTACGGCAAAATTTTAGATCTTTACTACATACACCTACTGACACATAGAGAAAGAAAAGACAGAATAGAATCCTACAATTATCAGTGGCAATAACTGCACGTTCCACACATACTGAAGAGCCCCACAACCGGTGAGTGATCGCTAGTCTGTGGATGGAGATGTACAAGCACTGGTCAGTAGACAGGAAATAACATCACTAAAGTGAAATTTTACACGTAAGGGTTTCTTCTTCTGCCCCTTTAATGTCTTGAGTACTCAAGCACATCACTCTCTGCACATTCTACTAGTAGTATGGAGTTTTAATAAGTCACACCAACTTTTTAGGGGCCCTCCTAAATATCCACATGCCTCCGATTGTACAAAGAGGTATTATTTCACAAAATCAGAATGACATTGTAGCACTCTTCATTGGACGCCATATTATTATGCTACTGTCACCTACAAACCTTACTACTAGGGGAAAATAAACTAATAAAATACACCTGCTTAAAGTAGCATATGATTTCTCTTCTTCTTTCTTTAAGGCTGTATTTCCATTACCTTTGGGATAGAGTTTTGATAATCCATGCATTAACTAGTGGTAGCATATAGCTGGTTAGTTCCTAAAAATGTGAAGCATAATGATTTTTCTTGATCACGCAAATCAAATGATTTGCATAGAAAGTGTTTCCTTATTGTTCAAAACTTACCCCAATAGGAGGCCTTTCTATAGCCAGAGGACAAG
Organism: Oophaga pumilio; assembly: GCA_009801035.1. NCBI lineage: Eukaryota > Metazoa > Chordata > Amphibia > Anura > Dendrobatidae > Oophaga > Oophaga pumilio. The sequence continues at coordinate 70,840 of VIAB01005385.1, read as the reverse complement.
GACTGCCGCCATCCAGGTGTCTCTCCTTTATCCCCTCCACCTGCTTTGACCCTGTAACCATTCTGGTACAAGTCTCCAAAGGATTTCTTCCGTCTGCGGGTACTTCTATACGCGTCACTCTTTGAGGCCTCAGGAGCCCGACAAGCTAATATCTTACCTGAAATCATATCTTAGAAAGAAGTCTATTCTACAGATGCTCCAAATCTGTAAAAAATATACGGAGCATCATTTGACTTCAGAAATTGATAAAAGATATGGCCTGCAAAGGCAGTAAAAGACCGGCGTCTTCCAAGGCCACAAGTGTGGCAGAGATCATATAGAGATGTCCGATGGTCAGCAGAAAAGCTGGACGGCTAAAGGCCAACCACAGTATGTTCCAGCAGCAGGATACTACACAGATTCCCAGCTGATCCTCCTCGGCACAATGCTTTATAACCTCCCAGGATATTAAAGCCTAAGCTCCTTTTGGACATGTTATGTATGTGTGTCCCGGCTATAGCATCCCCGCCCCTCAGCTAAAGCACCAAGTTTCATATCCAGCTGAAGAGGGTGATGATAAAGATTAGCAGCAGTTTGCATCTGCTACTGAAGAGGAAAAGGATATTATAGAAGAAAACATCATTATTAAAACGAAAGCCATGTTCGAAAAATAATAATCATGTAACTGTATGTGACCGGACTATATTGAATATGGGTGAAAAACCATACACATTACTGGAATGCTCCTGGGCTGTTGCAGACTGCCACAACTTGTATGTACAAGAACCTTAGATCTAGGTTTAGAGTAGGCAGCACTGCACAAGTAATGGTGAAAAATATTTTATTGACCCCACAGAAAACAGTGATATTTCTGCACTGCCATTGATCCTTTCCGAAGACTTAAGACAGTTTGAGTGATACGTATATCTAGAGTAAATTACATCACAATTCAATAAGTAGATAAGTGTATATATGTATTTGCAATATTAAATAACCATAGACAACATGGTTTCTAGATAGATAGGGGGTTATTGGCTTTTCTTGTGAGGGGAATTCACTTAGCTGTAGGCCAGGATGGCAGCACGGACTGGAGGTATTGATACAGTAGAGCAGGTGGCACATGGATCAGTGAGGTCCAGTGGAGCTGGATATGCAGGACAGCAGGTAAATCAGCAGAGCTGGAAGCACTAGATGCAGCAGAGACAAATGTGCTGACAGTACCTCTATGCTTTATACATAGAGGACACAGGAACAGGAGAGTTGAAATTTGCAATCAGGTAACTTGTTGCAGAAATTCGGGTAAAAATTAAGAGCTGCAGAGTTGAGTAACTTATAAATTGATTCCAATTGGTGGAAGATGGAATTTTTCTGCTGTGGAACATTGGTTACAGGTTGCAGGCCAGGAGAGTACCACAGATATGGAGGGCTGACGTTTTCTTTTTTCCCTCAGTAGCAAAAGTCTAGGGTGTGCACAGAATATAGGTAGACGACAAGATCCAGATGAAAAGGAAGTATCTAGAGTGGGGTAAAACTTTTCTTTAACCTTTGGTTGTGTGCTATAATACTAATAGTCTCCATGCCACTTAATATTGTGTATAATTACCGTAATTGTAATTGCGCTTTAATATATACGTCTAATGGGGCATAATTGTAGAACTACAATTCCCAGATATTGAACTAAAGATGCTGCTACTAGATCTACAACAGAAGCATAAAATGGCTATAAAAAGTCTACACGCCCCTGTTACAATACCAGGTTTATGTCATGTAAAAGAGGAATCATTCCTGAACTTTTTCCACCTATGATCTAACCTTTAATCTGAACAAATCCATTGAGAAACTAACTGAAATCAGTAAGATTAAAATAATGTGACGTGGTTGCATGAGTATGAACACAATATAATTATTAGGGATGTGTTCATTCATTATTAGCCAATCACATTTACACTCATGTTACATAGTAGTCAGTAAATGGCTGCCATCATTCACAGGGATTGTGATTACCAGATGGAAAGTTTAGCTGTTCTGGAAAGATTTTCCTGAAATTTTCTTAGTTGGATTTTACAACAAAAGCCATAAACAGCTTACAACACAGCAAAGGTATCTCATTGTTGAACATTATCAGCCAGGAAAGGGTACAAAAAATATTCCAAGGCATTAGATATATGATGGAATACTATGAAGACTGTCATCAAGAAGTGGCCTAAATTTAGCACAACAGTAACATTAGCAAAAAAATCCAGAAAACTGGCATTTCAAATGAACTAATATGTTCCACAATCTGATGACAATGATCAACAGATGAAAAGAAGAGATCCAGCATATTAAAATTAAAGTATTTATTGATAAACTATTAAAAAGATAATGAAAAAAATGTAAAAAAAAAGCAGTAATGTCTCGACAAGAGAGCCGCCACTAAAAAACATTAAACTTTATGATAATAAGCAGGTATACAAGATTAGGATAAAAATTGTATATCACATATGAGAAACAACCTGGCACAAAAAAGTGTCCCCTAATGCTATATTAGCATGTAGAAAAGTAACATGAAGATAATATGCAATTTATCCAAGAAAAAATATGAGACCGGCACCACAAAATTCCCAAAATGCTGTGTAAGCATATAAACTTATCAGTGAACAGGGAAACCTATGAGTTACCAGAAAATGTCCTTAGAATAACAATTATGTAACAACCAGGCATAAAGATACCTAAAGTGCTGTGATAGTCTGCATAGTGAAAAGGGGAAAACACATAAGTGAACTAGGAAAGATTCATGAGTAAGCAACCTGGCATCAGAAATCCCCAAAAAGTTGCGTTAGCATAACAACTTCACATTAAAGGGGGAAATACCCAAGTGGCCAAGGAATATCCATTAAAATAATGTATAACTACCTAGTAATCAGTCAAGTGACGGCTCCACACCCCGACGCGCGTTTCACCGCTGGCTTCATCTGGGGGCACCCCACTGAGGAAGCAAACAACTGTTTTGTGAAACGTACGTCGGGGTCTGACCGGTGCACCTGATTTGTTACTACAATGAGTAAATGTTAATATTGTGACCCTTGATTTGATTGAGCATTCCTTGCTTTTGTGTGCTGTATCAATACCCTCTCTTGTGAATCACTTGGACTACTTATGTACTTCTCCTGAGGGGTTCTCTGTGGCATTGTACTCTCTACTGTGTGGGTCCTATTCACCAAATGGTGTTCTTCTAATCCCCATTCTTATTTTTTGCTAAATCATCAGGTTACCTTTGGCTACTTGCATAATGATTACTAACTGTGGTTTTTTAACCCTTATGACTCCCATGGTGGATGAATATTGCAGCTGTCTGTGACTTGATTATTTGGCATAATTTACCCTTTTACATCTGATACCAGTGTTGCACCGGTCTTTTTCATCTCTGGGAAACTGTCATTGATTTTCCCCATCAATTCATTCATATCATGTGACTATTTTAATATGTCTTTTTCCACTGTGTGTCCCTTTGTATTCAATAAATTGAGTTATTTCTTTTGTAGGTTTGACTTTTTTCCTCCTTTTTTTCATTAGCCATTTCAAACATGCCCAATTAAATTTTGGGCTTTGCCCACCACCACCATGTCCACCGCCATATCATTACGCAGCCTTCGCTTCAAATTTTCAGAGGGCCACCAGGTGCTGTGAAACCTGCGCTTTGTAAGCTCCACAGTTCATTTTTGCCACTGGATCCCAATGGAACAACTGTCATAGCAGGTGAAGTCGCTGTAAGGTGAATATAATACAGGAGTTGGGGAGCTCTATGATCAATCTCAGTAAATTGGATTCTACCAACACCAAAAGCATAAGAATTAAATTCTGAATACAGTGTATGCAAGTGAGGGCCTGTATTGTGCTCAGTCTGTCAGGCCTGAAACCCATATCAGGAACATGTACAAGCCTTATTTAACTTGGAAGCAGCCTCATCAAGGAAAAGAGACAGGAGTGCCATTGACTAATCTGCATAAGTCTACACACTTCTTCTGGAAACTACCCAACAAGGCAGAATGTATATTTTGCAAGATTTTGAGCAACAATAGTGTAATTAGAGGATATGTCACTGAGAGTGTTGAGGTCTGTGGACTCAGGTGACAGGCAGTGCTACAGAGCTCAGGTAAAGGCCTTAGCGTGACAATTACCATGTTCCAATATGTGTAAGGCTGCGGCCTGAATAGTTCTCTGGAGCATATTAATCCAGTCTCTTAGACGTTCTTAAAATGTACAGAAACTGGGCAATACCCCACCACCATTTTTTTGTAAGGATCCAAATTTAGAAAATGTAAGAAAAGTGATAGTTTAATAAAGAGACAGAAGTCTCATTTTGGAGCCTGGAAAAGTCACCAATGGTTTTTGTCCAGCACCGGACGGACAATGTAAAGTGCTAGCGAATAAGTATTTGATCATAATTTTCTATTGGTTTAATAAATAGCGTATCTTTATCTGGCAGTTGTGTGACTGGCGCAAAGCCTGCAGAGATACGCAAATGTGATTATTTACCTCTAATCTTTGGTGAGTCTGCTGTTGCCATGTGTAATAAAGCTGATGTCTTAAAAAAAATGTCACACATTGCTAGATACAGTATATTGAATTTGTACATGGTACTTGTCAAAAATAAAGACAGGAATTTGTTTTTTCATAAGCATAAAGCATTCAATATGAGAAAGGGTGATGTTAAGGGACGTGGATGGGGTAGTGCCAAAGTGTGTAACAGATCAGAAGGTGACTGGATCTTGTTCTAGCTTCCTGTCAAAATGTGGTCACCGCGCTACACCACTGATGAACCCAGACAAGTGCAAGGATGTTGTGGGTTGGATGGCAGACAAAGGCTTCAATGTGTTGACAAGCAGCACCATGAAGTTTTCCACATGGTCTAGTCCCAGTAGCCAAGAGGAATTGAGTCACACGGCCAGGGCTTGTACCGAGCCCGTTCACTTCAATGGGGGATGTCACGGGTAGCGCAGCTCAGTCCGTGGCCCTGGGCACTCACTGAAAAGGGGATATTTACAGGGGATTATAGGTTTGTAGAAATGTTCGTGACGCCACCTGTGGTTCCTGGTCAAGGTGACCAGCGCTGCAGGGTAGATCCTCTGAGGGGTTGTTACTGGGCAGCAAGGTGTTAAGTCTCCCACAGGCAAGACTGATCCCTCAGGGTATATGGCGGTGTAGGGGTGCAGGAGCAATAAGGCAGACACACACACAAGAAAGTCTCTTTCTGTACCTTTACTGATGGTAGATGCAGGCACGTCCCGGGAAGCTGTCAGGGTGGAGGATGCACTTCCAGTAATCCCACTGAGTAGGTGTTGGGCCTCCGTACTCCTTTATGTGTGTGAGTTTCTGACTTGCATAGAACAAAGTCTAACTCTGCCTTCTCAGCTACGCCCGGCTGACTTTGTGGTTAGGCCTTCTCTGGGATAGAACCGTGTCTCTGTATGCAGCATCCTGCTTGACTCCGTTTTCCTGAACCCAGTTACGTATCAGCTCTGATGGGCCCCTGCGACTTGAAGTCCCACAGGGTCTCCGGTTTCTCCTACTAGTCGTGAAGTAGCTAGCAAGCTCGGACCCGGTGTCCGGTAGTGCAGAGCAGAGGTAAGCGATCAATGCTGTTTCAACCTCTGACGCTCTCTCAAATCTTCCGCTTGCCTTTCGTCCTACTCTAACCTTCAGCATAAGCACAACTCTCAGGAGATCTGGACTGAACTGCCCTCTTCTCTAGCCTCAGTTGACTGAACTCTACTCACGTGTCTACACTGTCTTATATGTTGCAGAAGAGCTCCCTCTGGTGGATCTGGGAACTAGTGTAGGTGTGTTGTGTGCAAATGGGTCTTTGTGGGTTTACCTTGGTTGCATCCTCCAGGGTAACATGTGGCTCCAGACACAGCTGGGCTACACAGAATCCTCAACCTGGTCCTCCTTCCTCCCACCATCAAGAGTCGCAGGAGACATATGACCCCAACACTGGCCACGCTGAGGAACTGTTTACATTCCCTTGCAATTTGTCAGGCCTCTCAACATGCTCCATTAAAGAGGGTCATGAGGAGGTGGAGTGCAATGATGCCCAAACATTTGAGCACCCACGGCCATGAGAAAGCCACGTTGGGGAAAGTCAATTCATGTCTGAAGAGGTGGAGGATAATAATGACGCACAGTTGCCATCAGGTCAGCCTAAAATCACAACTCAGAAGGAGGATCAGATTGATGAATTGGAAGATGACGTGGTCGATGATGAGGCCACTGATCCAACCTGGCACGGTGGCACGCTTAGCGAGCACAGCAGTGCAGACAGGGATGGATCTGTAGCAGAAAAAGAGGCAAGAAGAAGTAGTGGTTTGAGCAGAGGGAGAACTCGGTCAACTGTTCTACAGAGCCCCCTGCACTCAGCTAGATAACAGGCCAAAAGTGTGTTGTTCCCCTGTATGGCAGTTTTTTTTCTGAAATTCATTCAGACAAAACAACTGTAATTTGCATTATCTGCCAAACCAAGCTAAGAAGAGGCAAGAACACTGCCAACCTGAGCACCACCAGCATGCAAAAGCACATGGCAGCCAAGTATCCCAGTAGGTAGGTGGAACATTTGGGTATAAAATTTTTGTCTGATGGTGAAACCACTGCCCCTTCCCCTGTGTTATGGTCTTCTCAATCTGTTGTCAATGAAGCAGGCGCTGATGCCTCCTACCCACAACCTGCAGTTGCACAGACACAGCAGTCAGCAACCACATCCAGTTCTTGTCCCAGCACAGCGTTCACTTGTCCCTGTCCCAGATGCTTAACAGAAAGCAAAAATATCCACCCACCCACAGGCCAAAATGCTAAAAACCCACATTGTCAGATTGGTAACCCTTCGAAAAATTGCTGTTTCGACTTCTGTGAACTGAGTCTTTCCGCGACCTTTAGGCGGTGACAACCGCACGGTACTCGATTACCAGTGTGCGTTACATAAGCATGTGTTACACAATATCAGCTTTGTTCTGGCCAAAACAGTCACAGGGAAGGTTTACTTTACCACAGACACATGGACAAGATCTTGTGGACTGGGACGCTACATTTCCCTTATGGCACACTGGGTTATCCTGGTGGAGTTTGTGACATAGTCAGAGGCTGAGACAGCACACATCTTACCCACACAGAGAATAGCGGTCCCAACTTCCATCAGGGTTTCAGTCTCCTCGTCTTACAGTTCCTGTTTCTCCTCTTTACTGAAATTAGCCTCCCTATCACTCCCCAGCTGGGAGGTCTGTAGCACTGCCTTGGCAAAGCGACAGCACGCTCTGCTGAAGCTCATCTGTTAAGGTGATAAAGCTCACAACGCAGCAGAGCTGTTGAAGGGAATAAAAGAACAGAACGATCGGTGGCTCTTCCCGCTGAACTGAACCTTCAACCAGGTCTGGTTGTGTGCAATAATGGGTGTAACTTGGTGGCAGCTTTAAAGCTTGGCAAGCTGGTAAACATGTTCCATGCATGGCCCACGTGCTAAACTTGCCAAGGTACGGCTTGTCATCTCGGGCTTTCGCCGGACTAGCTTTACTGCAGCAGCGCTTTAATTTGCCTCGTGATCGACTGATTTGTGAACTGCCCACACGCCGTAATTTGAACTTTCATAATAATAACAAGTAATAATAATTTTATTTCTATAGAGACAACATATTCCGCAGCACTTTACATTTTAGAGAGGACTTGTACA
>VIAB01005385.1:26171-38036 GCA_009801035.1 Oophaga pumilio | reverse complement strand
GACTTTAGTAGAAGGGTCCTTACTGGGCTGAGTCCCAAATAATCAGAAACGTCATCTTGAAGCTCTTAGGGAATGCTGATCTCTACAATGCATGGCTTTTCTAAGTCCTAAGAGACCCTCTGGCCACTGCCCTCTACTGACCAGATCATATATTGCATCACAAATCTCTAACAATACAGTAAACTGTGATTAACTCTTACATTCCACCACACTAACATTTTGACATCTCAGAAAAAAACAGTACAAACCGATATCTGGCCGCACTTAAAGTCATTTTGGTGGTACCATTGTGGAGGGAAGCCCGCTTTGGGACGCTTTGACCTATGCAAGCCAGTAGGCTCCAAGGACTCAGTCTCTCCAAACTTAATCCACTACTCAGCATCTGTGATAGCATCACTTTTACTTCCTAGTACAGGTTAGGGGGAATTTGCCGATATCGCTCACGGATCGGAAGTGTGTCTCGCGCCGGAATTTTGTGTTCAATGTAGGTTGTACATCCAAAATCATCTTAATTTCTGGAGAAAGTAGCTTGACACTCCCATAACAGGTCTTCTATCAGCTGAATTTGTTTATAAGAGAACTTACTGGTGTCCAGTCACATTATTTCGAGGATCTTTTGGACAGTCACAGTCCATGGTTCCTGTTCCTTAGAAATCAGTGCCAGTTGGATTTTGGGGATTGTCTCTCCTCCATACATGTACAAATTCGCAAGTTTTTCCCCTGCACAAAGCACATCAGTAGAATCATATACATTGGACGGCCACTTGTCCATCCAATACTGTCGCCATAGTATGCGTGATCATTAGGCTTTGTCCATTTCCTGTTGGCTTCTTGGGATCAGTAATCGCATCTATTTCATTAAGTCTTCAGAGCCTTATAACATCCATCTGTACGATCTGCTCCTGATGAGGCAAGATAATATTTTTACACCCTGGTGGGAAGGTCACAATCCCTATCACTTCTTCGGGATCCCCCATACCCGGCTCAGTCTCTGGAACATCTTCTGTGTAGGCCATTGTTTGGTGACTCTCTCCCAGTATCCCAAACTATCTTTGTGGAACATCAACAGGTTTAGATCACGCAGATATTAATTCGCAATATAATCGAGATTCCTGTCTGTGAATGCCCATCCACCAGCACGACCCCTTTTTGACCCACATTCAGGACTCTAATCTTCACGTGCATCCACGCTATCCTGTGGACTAGAATCTTCGTCTAGTTAACGGCCATCAACTTAATCAATTTTTCTCACACGACTTTCTTAAAGTGGGTCTCGAAGTATTCCAGTGGAATTTTGGAGAATTTGGATCCTGTATCTACTAGGCAGAGTATGGTCTTGTCTTCAATAAGTACATCCATCATTTGACTTTGTTACACCATTTCAGGCCTTGCCTATATGGGGCATTTCCTCCAGTGCACCCTACAACTAGAGGTGATCCTTGATTAAATGTCCTGGCCCGCAATCTACCATCTGTTATCTGAACTGGTCGCATTTCTGAGAGACATGCGCTCTTTCTTGGCATTCCCAGCATATTGGGCTCTGGGGTAGAGAGTGTTCAGGTGATCTTGGGTTTTTTCCTGGTTTGGATGAGGTTGTCCTTGTGGGTGGGTCAGACCACGCCGGGGCCATCCGGTCCTGGTTCTCTTCTGGTGACCCATACAAAGGGACGCTTATCTGATGTCACAGTTCTTCTCACCCCATCTGTTGGGGCAAAAGGTCATACGCTAAATCGACCAACTTCCACTTGGTGGGTCCGTTCCTGGATTGCAGTGCTTATCTCAGCCAAGGTGTCAGACTCCTGATTTTCAGCCTGGACTTCTTGTCCTTTGGGGCTATACATATGCACAGTGCTGAAACCCATATCATTCTCATCTTCACGAGCCAAAGCTTCTGCGACAACTTGGGTAAACTGAAGTGTCTCATTTGCCCATATCTGATCCCGCAATGTCCACCTCAGCGATGAATCCATCAGTCCCTGAACAAACTGCTTTTTCAGGATGGTGTCAGGATCATTGAAAATAGAGCTTTCAGCCTTGCAATATTTTTGGCAGGTCTGTAACATTCTCTGACACCGATTAAAGAAGCGTGTCCGGAAACTAGCAGCAAAGCCTCTTGTTCCGTATGACCAAAATGTTGTCTAGAGTTTTTCGTGTTGAAGTGGGACACAAAGTCACCATTTACCGGGCTTCTCCCTCTAGTGCGTGATGCGTGATGTCAGAGTGCAGCTTCTCAGCTAGGTTGCACAGTCTGTACTTCACATACAATCGGCCCATTCTTCAATTACATGCTATCGCCATTATACTTTGCAAGTTGTCTCAGTATGGACCCTGCTGACAAGATCCGGCTTAGAGCATTTAGAGTCGGCGAAAGAGCGACTGGGACAAGAGCTCCTGCGGACCCTGGGGCCTGTACTGCACTACAGTCCCTGGTCGTGTTCTGCATTATGATGCTGTACCTTGCTCACAGCGCCAAATGAAACGTGGACAAGTGACGTCCACAGGATGAGAGGTACAGCAACAATCAGCAGACACGCACAAAGATTAGCTACTATAATAGGAATATTTGCTAACCAGTTTACACAGCAAAGGAAAGTAAGAGTATATGCAGGTACACTTAAACAGAATTAACAGTTATATGAAAACAAAATACAACACAATTAACTTTTTCTATGCATAAATCAATAAAATGATTTGCCAGTACTTGAGTAATCGCCTACTCTGAGCAGTTTTCAATGTGTCTCTTACAGAAGAGGCCTTTTCTCCTAACTAACTGGACCTCTATTTATATGTTGGCACATATATCCAGATGCAAGATGGTACAGGTACATCTTGAGACTGAAGTAGAAGAGTCCATGCTGGGCTGAGTCCTGAATAATCAGAAACACCATCTTGAAGCTCTTAGGGAATGCCGATGTCTCCAACCCAGTGCTTCCCTAAGAGATAAGGGCTCACGTGGCCAAGGCCCAGGATGCTGTGTTCCTAGTTGTCCTCAACAAAATGGCTCATGTCATGCCCAAAATTGCATCCCATAGTTACCAACAACAGATCCAGAGTCGCACCGCCCTATCCAAACTTTCTCCAATGATCCTCAGCTTCACTTCCACCCGGACTCTCCATCAACTCCTCTCAACCGCCCACTAACTGTCAAAACCCATTGCTCCAACTCCATCCTCTTGCCACTGCCCTCTACTGGCCATATCATATATTACATGACAAATCTTCAACAATACAGAAAACTGTGATTGATCCATACACGTATATAGTTATTTATTTATTTACTTTTTTTTACAGAAAATCCATTTTGCGTAATGATAGACCACACCTTGCTAAGAATTATTATATGTATATACATGGCTGCATAATATTATGTTAGACCCAAGACCGGAAAAAAAAAAAAATAGACAGCAGACCACAAAAAATATCAGACTCAGATGGAGTGAAATGCTGTAAAAGTCATTTACATTCATGCTCATATGGATTTCTTCCTTTTAGCTGCTGATGCCCACCACTGCTGCATTGTGTCCTGGTGAAGGGCAATACACACCTGAACGATAAGATCCTGCTGATATGCCAAAGTAGATGGAGATTAAGCACCCTGATGCCAACCCTGGATTACATCATACCAGCGTGGCAACAATTTGGTTTAGGATTCATTGGCTACTTGTGCGCTTGTTCGAGACTTGACCAATGGTGTAACTGGGAGCCTTTGTATTAAGGTCCCCAACTATCACAGGTGTTTAAAATTTATAGTTTTTTCATATGGAGAAAATGGAGCGAATGCATCACCTGCACCTACTTACACTTCTGATTATGAATATCACTTCTTCAGAATATAACATACAGTATATGATCCTTTCTATGTTAGCATGTTTCCAATTAATGAGGGCCCAACCTCTTGGACCTCTGCTAATCCTAATAATGAAAAGGGTTGTTCTACCGATTCCTACAGTTAACGCCTCAGTTAGTTATAACGCTGGAGCGGCACAGTGGGGGCAAAAGCTGGGACGGCACCTCATTCCTGCGATGCCTTTATTCAGAGATGTACCATATATGGATATAAGACACATTATTTTATGCAGCACATGCAGATCATTATACATGCAGTATATAATAGGCTTGGATTTTATAACTAATGACAGGATTAGCCCAAGAGTGAACATGAGATGAAACAGGTTATAAGCCCGCTGTGTTCTTCTCTTGTTTAAATTCAGTATTGATGCAATTTTTACATGAAGGGTTAAGATAATAATGTCTTATCACTGAATTTTCTTTGCCATATCTCCTTAAAAGTCCCATTAATAAAGTTTGGCTGTAGCCAAACGAGAGCTCCAAGAAGCCATCAATATAATGGATGGATTTGTCCCTTCATGAATAGCTGCAGAGTAATTAAATGTGTCTCTCTTCCAGAAAACTGCATAAAAATCCCATGCCTTTCAGCTTAGCATCTGACATCTCCAGAGACGCGGCCTCTTTACCATAAACACTACATGGATTTCATTGATGCATTCAGTGAATGTGTATACCGATCAATGCAAGCCAGGTACACAACAGACTTTTATTGAGTATCTTGTACCCTGTTGAGCCTCAAGGATGCGATCGCTCACAGCACGAGTGTCAAACGGCAACATATTAAAACCACTATTGTGTTGCTATGAAAAGCTTCATGTTTTTGTGCAGCTTGGGTAAAAATAGAAAACAAACCACACTAAGTGCCCACGATAAGTAATTTGCTCAACGTCCCTAAGTGGGATATACTTCACTGACACAAATATAGGCTTAAAGTGGAATCAGTGAGCAATTTGTAAAGAGAAGAGAGCCAAAAAGATAGATATACATAGGGGTTTTTACTACAGGATACCATAGTAATAATAAGTCTTTTGTCATTTCAGAGTCTTCCCATGCGCTTCCGTTCACATTTCATATGTTTTTACCTTACATGTTCCTTAATCCATCTCTTGAATGGTACTTAAGAATAATATTGTCACTGAGGTGTGTTGCATGTTATTTTGACACTTTTGTGTTATTTATGCCCGTATCTTCCAAAATGCAGCATTAGACTGGACACAGATGTGATAACCACCTGCTAAAAGCATGTTTAGGCTAAAGCTATACCCCCCAATCTTCGCAAAGACAGGTACACTCAGTTCAACTAATGAGAGTGCAAGTTTATTTCAACAATCAAACAAAATGATTGGGTATATCAAAATCCAACATGTCTAATCTTCATTTTCCCAAACATCTGCTCTTGTAGAGCCGTCAGGTAGACCCCATACACATAAGAATGTTGGTGGAATCAGTAGATTTTCATCTACTGTATATGGCCCACCAATGACAAAGAATGGGGAGTAAACAAAATATTTGTGGTGGTAAAAGTAGAGATGCTCAAGATGAGCAGAAGGTTATTAGACTTTCAATTCCTCATCATATAAATCTACCCAGTTCATTGTTAGATACATTTGTGATTGAGGATATTGTCACATTTGCATGTAGATGAAAAGGGGGGCCCTGGAGTTCGTTACCGGTGGGTAGAGATGAGCGAATTTGTTCGGTTTTTGTGCCCGTATCTGATTTTGACATATTTGAACACTCTTCGTGACGAATGTTTGTCTTATGATCGGTTCCGAACATATTTGGAAATTTCAACTCCCATTGACTCTAATGACGTTCGGCTGTATTCGACGAATATTGCAAAATCAAAATTTGATTCCGAAGGCATTCGGAACCGAATCCGAACAAATTCGCTCATCTCTACTGACTCCCCATTTCGACACTGATCCTATACATTTATACCCAGAGGGTAAATGCCCACAAGGTCCAAGTCCTGCTCACAGGTAGACCACTGTAGCCTTTTCCTAGCTTATCCAGCATGCCATGCCTTTTCTAGAGTGCGGGGAAACAAAGACACGGCCTAACCGCCAGTAGACATACACGGATGTTGAGAGTTTAACTATAAACTCCAATGATCTAAAATGTATCTGCTTCTGTAGTATTTGCAATATATTTTCTACATTGTGAGTGGAGGCCAACACCCCAGCGCTGTCAAGTGATGGGAATCACCTCTTATTCTGCTGTATTGTAGGCTCTTAGTTTGCTATTGTATAAGCAAAACGAGTCATCCTTCATTGCATGCCTCCCGTTTCTGCGTATTAATAGTCTCTCAGACAGTGAAATCCATTACCAGCTAATTTGGGAGTCCCCAGGCTATGAGCGGAACTCCCTTAGTCAGATTACAGTGAGTATTCCAAAATGGAACCAATGAAAATGTCCAGTCATCCCACAAAAAAGCAAGCCTTCACCCAGCTCTATTCCCAGAGACAATACAAAATGGTGGCTCTCAGAAAAAGTCAAACTGTTTTTGAAAGTTTTCACCATGCAAAAGTAATTAAACATAACAAACTTTACACATCAGGTATTAATCACGCTGCAGCAAGTAAAGTAAAAATTTCATTTATACCGCACTGTGAAAAACATAACAATGAAATAAAAACTACATAGTATTTATCCTACCGCCCCCACATACACAGTAAAAACAATTATAGATAATAAATCATAGGTTAGTGCCATGTAAAATTCAACTAAATAAAATCCCACAAAAAGCAAGCCCTCGCCCATACAGATGTATCAACAAATAGAAAACAAGTGTTAGGGCTAAAGGCAACAATGACAAAGATGACAAATACTGACAGGTATATGAAGCACAAAATAGTCAGGTCTGTAAGTGGTTAAACAGAAATCTTGAAAATGGTGATAGATTGAAGCTGAAAATATATCTGAGTGTTGCAGAAATCAACACGATAAAAGATTAAGCTTTATTTACATTGAAATAATTGCAAATGACATTTCATTTCTGTATTATTCTGCAAAACGAACATTAGCCCACAATATAGTTTTCCCATTGAAGCTGAAGAATACTTAATGCTGAACTGATTGGCACAGAAGATACTATACAGACAAGATTACGCCTGAACTAAGAGTGTAAGAAAATTAGGCAAAAATGTCAAAAGTGTCAGTTTCACAAAAAAGCACAAAAATATAGTCCACAGCACCAGCTATACTGTATACTGTGCATCATTTCTGTATATGAGTTTATGGTCACCAGATTGAGATGCAACAAGTGATTTATTTAACCAATTTCCACCCTGCTTAAATCAAGGGGATAATCGCCCTTGTGCCTGTCATTCTCATTACAATTGATTAGACTTTGCTAATCACTTTGTCCCTGGGATGGACAATTGTTTCCTGAGCAGAATGCAAGATAAGCGCCATCTTCAGCATAATCAGCATCCCAAGAAAATGGGTGAAGGAAAAAATGTGGTGGAGATTAAGCAAATCTATTTATCTACTTAGACAACATGGCCTGTGGGATACAGGCAGGAAAGCCTTCAGTGTCAATGCCCCTGACCTGCCTGCAGCATCCCGCAGAACACTCCGGCTACAGGCACTGCGTACTACTGTGTGCTATGTGTGTACAGCTGTGTGTGATGTGGGAAGGGAACTACCGTATTTTTGGCTTATTTTTCTTGGTGCACTTTTTCATGAGACCTTTAGGAACACATGTAGTTCATTTCTGTTAAAGGGGTTGCCCAACATTTGAGACTTTTTTTTACATTTAATGCATATACCGGTATTTGGGACTAAAAATCATTTTACAATTTGTTTGTACTCAGAATTTTGAACCATTTATCAACTCAAAAAGAGTACAGAAAAAGACAAATATAAGGGTTACAAACACGCCTTTCAATCGTTATAGCAGGCCGACTGAAGGGTTCTCAGCTCACGCGTCTCACAGCCAGCAATAGATGTCCAGCACACAGGCTACAGAAGGCTAATACTGCAACATTTGTAATGAAGCCCAAAAGCAAAAATGATTTCATGGTCAATTATCTGCATTTACGGTAAGTTAAAAAAAAGTCCTCAAATGTGAACATTCCTTTTAAGACTACTCCTGGGAAGAAATATGTGGACACTGTTCATGGTCAAGCACTGTTGGAGGTATAATTCATGGCACTAGGGGGCACTATAGTTGCCACAATTATTTTGGGAGACACTATGTGGACTCTTATTGTTTGAAGCACAATTTTAGGCTCCATCGGGGCACAATTGCTACTAAAGGGTAATATCTGGGCCATATTTGTGCCAGCAAAAGCTGTATGAGCCACTTTCTGTTCACTTACTTGTGTTGCACTATTATCTTTGGGAAACAATCTGTATTTAAATGTTTATTTTGAGGTGACTATCGCTATGTCCCTATTATTTCCATGCTATTTCAAAGGGACATTGGCACAGTGTTAGGGATAGCTGCAACACAACACAGTTAAAGGACCAG
Source organism: Oophaga pumilio (assembly GCA_009801035.1). Taxonomy (NCBI): domain Eukaryota; kingdom Metazoa; phylum Chordata; class Amphibia; order Anura; family Dendrobatidae; genus Oophaga; species Oophaga pumilio. The sequence goes on along the minus strand of VIAB01005385.1, from coordinate 29,710 downwards.
GATAGAAAAATGGAGAGATTGTCTTGAGAAGGTAGGATGATGTAACAGTGAGGAACGTAGCACGTCAACTCGGAAAATTAATCATGGTCGAAACAAGTTTGTATAGTAGTCTCTGACAAATGAACAAAAATTAGGACAATACTGAAAAATAATGTCTACAATCAGAGAAGATACTGAAGGATGTAATTGTTAAATATTTTGACTGTGACTTAAAAGTTGGGACACTATCTTTTAGGTTCCCTGCCACAAATTACTAACAGATTTCAAGTCTCTGCCAATGGTATATTTTCAACCTTTTAGACTACTTTGATAACGGGAATTGGTATGATATAAAGTGCTATGTGTTTTGTCCTATTATATTTAATTCCACTAAAAATATCATGTTACTACACTACTTAGGGTGTAACTTCAGGTTACTGTTATCAAATACACGAGACTATAGTTTACTCTTTGTTTGCTATTGTACAAGATGCTGGATAACCCAACACTTGGCAATGGAATATTACTGAACGGCCCTTTATGGGGAACCAAGCCCTGATTATTATGAATTACAGCAATTCTCTGCTTCCATGTAAGTCCTGGAAAATCAGAGCTGTCCATGGTTGTTTAAATAACACAATGGATAAATTCATACTAGAAAATAAATAGCCTCTCCATCAAGAAAGTTTAACTACTTCAATCTGATTAAGCCCACACAGACAGAAAGACAAGCTGACGAACAGTCCGGGATGCCCTGCAATATGTAGTGCTTAATTAAATGTAAGTGACATGACAGATTAGCAAAACAAGTGGAGGCAATGCCAACTTCAAGACATCACACTGTGCTATAATCCACCACAGAGCAGGGGTAAGGTTTATATGTAATTAGTGCAGGACTGATACTTGGTCCTGCCCTGTACATGAGGTCGAATACACTCTCATTTACCGGAGTGTGCCATGAAGTTCTAATTTATGACTTTTATTCATGCACAAAGAGTCATTGTACTTAGAAAGTTATTTACACACTGCTAAGTGCCCAGAACTTTGCAAAAGCTTCCACCCGGAGACGTGACTTAGTAAATATGGCAGTAAATGCAATGCTAATATTTTTTACCTTAACTAAATATTTTAAAATAATCCAATAATACTACTTTATGTATGAGTTTTACACACCTACATTTACATTTAAGAGACATTCGCATGGTAATGTATGATTTTGCTAACTACAGTATAATAGGAACAGAAACAATAACATATTGTTACCAAGCTAAAGGCTAAAAGAATTCCTTCAATGTGAAGATAAATCATATACTGTAGTTTTAAAACTGCAAGGACAGATTTACCTTTACATACCATACTCTTTCTGTTTTTCACTGAAATTTAATAAGAAACAAATTAATATTGGACTTCAATTAGTGGCCGTCAATCTAACATGGTATTGGGAATCAAATAGGGCTCTTGACTGTATCACAAGGCTGCATAATTAGTTTTTGGAAAAAATACTTAAATGTGAGGAACAAATAAAATACAATTAAGGGTGACAGAAATTTTGTTTTTCACACAGTTTGCAACTACAGTTTTCATAGTGGAAATCCGCATTACCTGTAGATTGCTATGAAGAGTGATCAGATGAATTTCAAAAAATTGCAGAGTCATTCCTTGCCAAGGAAATTATGTTAGTGAATAGTGCAGTAAATTCACCGCACACTCTTATGTCGAATGCAAATCCGTTTTTATTTCAAAATACAGGTAAACATAAGCTCAGATTAGGCATATAGGGTAGGTTGTGAATGCGACCTGGAGGCGCGGATTCACACAGCATGAAAACACTATCAAGGAGAATCCCCTCTATTTTTATCCCTCCAGGGAATCCCCGCAGCTTATGACAAGCTCAGCACAATAAGAGCGACTCTGTGAACAAAACCCAGGACTAGATTGAAACGTCTAGGTCGCATTCACAACCTATCTTAAGCCTAATCAGAGTTTATGGTTACCTGTACTTTGAAATAAAAAAGAATTTGCATTCAACATAAGAGTGTGCAGTGAAATTACTTCACTAGCTATCCAAGGGGTACACTACCCATTCCATCGGCAAATCGCCTCGACCACTGTGTGCACAGCAATTCTACTACATGGAAATTATCTTAATCACAAGAACCCAATTTCCACTGCTTCAAAAGCCCCGCTCCAAAATAACCTGCTTACATTATTTTGTTGATCTTTTCAAGAGCTCAGGAGAAAGTGTTAAGGACAAGGCAGCTGATATAATTTTGTCATGTTGATTTAGTTATAATAGCACACTGGTTGCTATAAGAGTGGGCTTTTGATAGATAACATTGTCATTATTATTGTTATAATATATTTTTAAAGCACCATTGATGCCATGGAGCTGTACATGAGAAGGGGTTACATACAAAATACAAATATAAATTACAGTGAACAAACTAACAATGACAGACTGGTATAGAGGGAAGAGGGTCCTGCCCTTGAAGCCTTACAGTCTACTGGTTAATGGGGAAAGGGACAGTAGGTTGCTGGGTTGCGGCAGCCCCAGTGGTGGTGAGGTAGCAGGGGGTTATTGCAGGCTATAAGCTTGCTTGAAGAGATGCGTTTTCAAGTTCCGCCTGAAAGTTCCAAAACTGGTAGATAATCGGACATGTGGGGGCACAGAATTCCACAGTATAGGGGATGCTCTGGAGAAGTCTTGGAGGCAATGGGGTGAGGAACGATTGGAACAATTGTTTGAGGCGGAGATGATGATTACATGCATTAACATTTTAGTAGACTCAGGGTTGAGCAAAGGAGGGATTCTGAAAATATTTTTCAGTTGGAGGTGGCAGGAGATGACAAGAGCTTGGATCTGTGGTTTGAAGGACAGGCAAAGTCGAAGGATACTCTGAGGCAGCGGACTTGAGTGAGGTACAGGGGAAAACGTAATGTTATTTATTGTGTTAAGTTGATCTGGTAGGGGAGTTAGGTGAGATAAAGGAAAGATGAGTTCAGTTTTTTCAACATTGAGTTTTAGGAAGCATGATGAGAAGAAGGAGGAAATTACTGATAGAGGCTCAGTGATTTTGCACAGCAGAGAGGTGAAGTCTGGGCCAGAGAGGTAGATCTGAGTATCTTCAGTATATAGATGGTACTGGAAATCATGGGTCTTTATGAGGTGTCCCAGGCCAAATGTATAGATTGAGAAGAGTAAGGGTCCCAGAACAGAGCCTTGAGAGACATCAACAGAGAGAGGGTGGCATGAGGATGTAGTTTGGGAGTGGGAGATGCTAAATGTGCAGTCGGAGAGGTATGAGGAGATTCAGGAGAGCGCCAGGTCTCCTACAAACCTTTTCTCCTACAGGAAAAAATGGCGGCGGAGCTTCAGGGATTCATCCTCCGCTTTCTGCCTGATGCTTCCTGTCTGACACGGCCGCGTGGCTGAATGACATCAGCATGTGTCAGATAGAAATTTTCCGGTGACGAAGATGCTGCAGGGAACCTGCGGTGAGGTGAGTGGTGGTGTGTGTGGAACATGCAGAAAGATGAGTGGTGGTGTGTGTGTGTGTGTG
>VIAB01005383.1:101798-122956 GCA_009801035.1 Oophaga pumilio | reverse complement strand
GGACTTAAAGTCTTCCTTCAACCTTAATAACTATGTTACTCAGATCGGCGCGATCAGCTGCATAGAAATACATGCAGCTGAATGCTCCGATCCGAGTGCCGGCGGCAGTGCCAGGTATTGACGTGCGAGACTCGTCCGAGTTTCTCGCATGAGTATGAGCCCTTAGCCACAGACGCCGACTTCTTGCAGTTCAAGTATGTCCGCTACTTAAGAAAATTAATATTCCCTCTACCGACAAGCTTTTTGGAGATGGAAAATTTCATTCTCCAGCAGGATTTTGCACTTGTCCACACTGCAACAGTATCACTGTGCTTGATTGGACATCAAACTCGCCTGACCTTAACCCCACAGAGAATCTATGGGCTATTGTCAGAGGAAGATGAGACACCAGACCCAACAATGCAGACGAGCTGAAGGACACATTGATGCAGTAATTAATGCAAAAGGAGCCTCGACCAAGTATTGAGTGCATTTACTGAACATACATTTCAGTAGGCCAACATTTTGGATTTTAAAATAATTTTTTCAAGCTGGTGTTATAAAGTATTATAATTTACTGAGATAATGAGTTTTGGGTTTTCATTTGCTGTAAGCCATAATCATCAACATTAACAGAAATAAACACTTGAAATAGATCACTCTGTAATGACTCTATATAGAGTTTCACTTTTTGAATTGAAGAACTGAAATAAATTAACTTTTTAATGATATTCTAATTTAGTGAGAAGCACTTGTATAATTCTCTTTTACATGTGATTTTGAAGAGGAGCAGAATGACACTGGATACAGAAGACTGTGGTATAGAAGTATATTAACACACTGACACTACACTAAAATTTACACAGGTTTAGTGGAAAAAATACCAGGAGTGCTTTAGTATTTGCAGAAAAATCTACTTTTATTCAATATGATGAGTCTTGATTGACAGCGGCACATTGGTAAGAGTGAGTGCTGTCTAAAATCGGCTTGCAAGTCTGTTCTTGCACACTTACAGTCGAAAAGTATCAGTATCTGTCATGTACCATGACTTAGAATCATACAGACAGTATTGCATTTTATTATATTGTTGCTGTCATTGCTGTGTATAGTTCTGTCCCTTTTAGAGGTTGTCTCTTCCCTCTTGCATGTGACTCTGATTTCTGTTGCACCTCCTTCCCCATGTTTAGGGGGGCTATCACCAACTTGGAGACACAAGTGTCATACAGCTCTGTAAAAGGAAAGTCTCTTTTTACCTACTGTAACTGTGCATTATACAAGAATTCAGCTGGAAGTAAACCTTCAACTGGACTCTTAACTCGACTGGAAGAGAGCACGTTTGAACTTATCTGTGGAAATCATTAAATGTGAGTAATGGTAAACAGACGCCATAGAAAGCCAGTCTAAGCGCCCAACACTTGCTGTAATAAGAGACTACTGCAGTTACATCTGTAAAGTCAGTCTCCAGCTTCTATAAGCTGCAGACATCAGAAGATCTACTTTCATCATATACTGCAGATATCATAAGTTTGTAACAGTGTGTATGCAGTATAGCCCGTCCCCCAGCCTTCACCCTGCAGAGACTGTAGCAGCTCATATCAGAGACCCCCATCTGCTTGTGAGTTACAATGGCTGAAGGAAAGTCTGCAGTATCTTTTCTGTGTGCTCCTACTCCCCTTGTAGTCTTGTCACAATCCACTGACAGACCCAAGCGTTCTGCTAAGTCTTCAAGGAAAGCTAAAGAGAACCGCAAAATCATTAAACATGAACTTTCTTGTAATATTCTATACTTATGGCAAAAGCTGCAGTCACAATAACAGCATCTCCCAGTCTGCCTTTCATGAGCTACCACTAAGAGGGAGCGCTAAGACAACTGTGTGAAATACACCAGACTTATTCCAGGAGAGTGAATGATTACATTACCGTGTTGGAGAAGCTTAATTCTCTTAAAGAGCTGCAAGATTTCCAACAACTTAATTCTGTGGGAGATATCGCATAATATGCAATGTTAAAGTAAAAGCAGAGAAAAGAATTGCGCAAATGTCCGAGACATCCTCTCACATTTCTGGGTCCACCAAGCAGTCAAAGCAATCGTCTAAGTCACGCTCTTCCAAATCTTCAACTCTCAGTGAACAGCTTATAAGGGCACGTGCAGAAGCTGAGGCTACTAAGATACAGGCTGCCTTGGCACAAAGGAAAACTGAAATGGAAGAGAAGGCTGCACCTGAGAAAGCAGAAATGAAAGCAAGTGTGGCAGTGGCAGCAGCAGAAATGAATGCCATAGCAGCACGCAAGAAAGCAGAAGTAGAAGAGACCACGGCATGCAAGAGAGCAGAAATAGACGCTCTCGCGAAGGAACGTGTGCACGCCACTGCCATGGCCAGGTTAAGGGTCCTGGAACAAGCTATTAACGGGAGTCAAAGCGACAACATCAGTTTAAGGGAATTTGATACGGAAGACCCTTGTAAGTGCACGAGAGACTATTTACGAAGTCAAAATAGCGCACCACCACCTCCAACAATTGTTTCCGACAGTACAGACACCTCTCCAAGGCAACAGGACGCTGATCCTGCTCCTACACCCTGCTTTCAAGGTCAGTGCAATATGCTTCCATTCCCTCGTCGTGAACCCCCCCATCCGGACATACCAGGCACCTGCACCTCAGCCAATCTTATACACAGATGCTCAAGAACAAGCCAATATGCTGGCAAGTCGTTATATTCCAGACAGCCATACAGCTCCAGTCACATCTATGGCAGAAACTATTCTCAGTAGATTACAGCACTAAACACTTATGCCGCACCATACTATCCTACGTTTCTAAGTCAAGACACTACAGACCATATGAACAGCGCTACTCGGCCAGCAATTGTCTTCCCAAAGTCAGAGAAAACTGACATGTCTGACTTTGCAAAGTACATGGTTCGCCATGATTTTACGAAGATCGATCTCACAATGTTCGATGATCAACCAGAGAACTATGGAGGTTGGAAATGTGCCTTTAAAGCTGCAATTAGTAACCCTGGCATCACTGCTGCTGAAGAGCTGGATCTGCTAATCAGGTGACTCTGACCTCCATCCACAGAGTGGGTCACGAGGCTCAGATCCGTCCACATCAGTAATCCAGCAGCTGGTCTCATGGCTGCATGGGACAGACTAGAACGTAGTTTTGGTAGTCCTGAAGCCATAGAAAATGCATTGTTCAAGCGACTACAGGATTTCCCCAAGATATCCGGCAAGGACAGTTCAAAATTCCTAGAGCTAAGCGACCTGCTTTTAGAGCTCCAGTTAGCCAAGGCAGACCTGCACCTACCTGGCCTCAGCTACCTGGATACCGCTCGGGGCGTTAACCCAATAGTTTCTAAGCTGACATACAATATACAAGAGAAGTGGACCACTATTGGGTCAAAATACAAAAGACAATACCAAGTCTCCTTTCCTCCATTCTCCTATTTCTGTGACTTCATCAAGGAGATTGCAGAGTGCAAAACCGACCCCAGCTTCTGCTATGAAGAACCCAGCAGCTCTGTGTCATCTCCTAAGTACGAGAGTTCACGCTCTCACGACAGAAACTGCAGCGGTCCGGTGTCTGAAAAAAAGACAGTTCTGCCTACACCGACATCAGCACCAGACAAAGGCAATACAGGTGAGAGGGTGGAAAATCCAAACTGCCAGTGTCCCATTCATAAGAAGCCACATCCCCTAAAGGAGTGCATTGGCTTCAGAAAGAAACCGCTCCAGGAGCGCTAGGAACTTTTAAAGACGTTTGGGGTATGTTACAGATGTTGCACCTCTACCGAACATCTTGCTAAAGACTGTGTCATCGCCATCAAGTGTCTAGAGTGCGACAGCGAAGACCACGTACAAATGCTCCATCCATCACAGCCTGACTCTGCGTCTACACCTCCCACCACAAGCCATGGCGGGGAGAATACAGCCCAAGTGACAAGTCATGTTGCGGTATCTTCCTCATGCACCGAAGTCTGCGGAGAAGGTCTTCGAGACAAGTCCTGAGCTAAGATTTGCCTGGCAAGGGTCATCCAGAGAAGGCGGTCAAAGTGTACGTTAGCCTGGATGACCAGAGCAACAAATCAATGGCCAGGTCAGACCTCTTTGACTTGTTTGACTTAAAAGGAGATGTCTATCCCTACACTTTGGGCATCTGCAGCGGTGTTATAAAGACCTCTGGAAGAAGGGCCAGTGACCTCATAATAACTTCTCTCGAGAAGAACGCCATGGAGATACCACTACCCACGCTTGTTGAGTGTAACCAAATACCATCCAATGGAAGAAATCCCAACGCCAGAAGTTGCTCTTCAGCATCCTCATCTCAGAATGATAGCCACCCCTGGATGACAAGGCAGACATCCTAATTCTTGACAGAGACATACGACTGCACAAGATGCGTCATCAATTCCACGGACTACCCAATGAACCATACGCCCAGTACCTCGAGCTAGGCTTGGTCATCATCAGCAACGTCTGTAGTGACCAAAGAAACCAAGCAACATCTCTTACAAAACTCTTATCATGTTAGATGACCACGACTTGTCCCCCCACCATACCCACGTCACTACTGGCTGAAGAAGAAGTCAAACGACATTAAGTGGCAACAACAAACATCTGACAATTCAAGTCTGCTTTATCCTCGAGACTACAACCTTGAGACTACAGCACTCGATCTTACAACCAAGGACAACTCACCACCTACAGAGGAAGACAAGGTGATCATTAGGGTCACAAGCATCACACCCACCAAAGACAACTATAACAGCTGGGTAGCTCCCTCACCTTCTATTCCTGCAAAAACTGAGTAGCCAAGGGATCCACAGCAAGCAACTGCTGAGTTCCCAAACTTTGACGCCTATCTCCATCACAAGCCTGATCAAGCCGAAGTCGTGTTAGACTTCAGTGCTCAAAGTGAGAGCCCCTCTCTCAACAGCCTACCTCTTATCGATGGTGCTAGCGTTCTCCCCACGCAATGCAGCCTCAGCACACTGCCGGATGTCGAACAAGACACGTTCACTTCCCAAGCATCACCCTGTGATGAACTTGCTATCGAACGAGGAGCTCGTCTGTTGAAAACAGCATCCATGGTCCTCTGGGTTCAAGACACCCATTGCAGTTCTAGGCAGGGTACCTCTGAGACAGCTTGCTACTCAGGGTATCAACAGGAATACTATGTTACCATCTCAGAGACAACAAAGGTGGGAGACGGGGAAGAAGTCTCTAATGGCCTTATAGCAACTCTAAGTCCTGCTCCATAGTTCTTTAAAGACTCCAACCGTCATCAAGAGACAAATCTACCTTTCCTACGATGCATCTGAGGACTACAGCTGCAGGGGCCTCTCCGAGTACTTCAGAAACCGGCAAAAAGGTACGGAAGCTGAGATGTCTTCAACCTGGACATCCTTCCAGCTGGTCAGCCATCGTGCCTGCTGACATCCATTTCAGGTTCATCTGCTGGCTCCTTTGAGCAGGAATCACATGAACTTAACTTTTTCGCTGGACTCTGCCGCGGTGGGGAGCATACCTCCGCATTCTACTGCCGTGCTAGTACACAGAACTATCAGTGTGCAACTGAACTTTGAACTTCCCCTTGTGAACCTTAACTTTCATCTTTGGATTTTTTGGGTTGCGGGAAGTGTTTGCATGTTGCGGCTTCCCCAATCTGAAGATAGGTTCTCCTATGGACTTGGACTATCCAACTGTTGAGGACTTCACGTCATCAACCAAGAATTAGACTTACAACTGTTACAGTTTATTTTCACATGTTGTGTTTTTCTTTTCTACCTTTCAGGTTCCTAGGACGTCGTTGAACATCATCGTAATACTTCGTGTCAAGTTGGATCATCTTGAAATCTAAAGATTTCAGACGTGGAGTGTCATGTCCCATGATTTAGAATCATACAGACAGTATTGCATTTTATTATATTGTTGCTGTCATTGCTGTGTATAGTTCTGTCCCTTTTAGAGGTTGTCTCCTCCCCCTTGCATGTGACTCTGATTTCTGTAACCCCTCCTTTCTCCCCTATGTTTGAGGCTTTTTCCATCTTGGAGACACATGTTTCATACAGCTCTGTACAAGGAAAGTCTCTTTTTACCTACTGTGACTGTATTATACAAGAATTCAGCTGGAAATAAACCTTCTACTGGACTCTTCGAATGTGCTCTCTTCCAATCGAGTTAACCTATCTGTGGACATCACTAAATGTGAGTAATGGTAAACAGACACCATAGAAAGGCAGTCTAAGCGCCCAACACTTGCAGTTTAGCCTTCGAAGCAGAATAGTATCTGCACACACTGTGTGGCGGCAGGTGCATTCTGACACCTGCTCTGTGTCGCTCCGACTAAACTACTGGGGAATGAATGGAAGCAGTGCGCACAGGCTAAGTGAGTAGCGGTGACATCACTGAGCCTGTGCTCGCTGACAGCTGAACTCCTGTGTGTAGTGTAGTGTATTCTTTCATCAAAATCATAGAATGGTAGCGTTGGAAGGGACCTCCTGGGTCATCTGGTACAACCCCCTCCTCAAAGCAGGATTCACTAAATCATCCCAGACAGATATCGGTCCAGCCTCTGTTTGAAGACTTCTATTGAAGGAGAGCTCACCACCTCTCGTTGCAGCCTGTTCCACTCACTGATCACCCTAACAGTCAAAAAGTTTTTTCTAATATCTAATCTGTGTCTCCTCCCATTCAGTTTCATCCCATTGCTTCTAGTCTTTCCTTGTGCAAATGAGAATAAAGATGATCCTTCTACAGTGTGACATCCCTTGAGATATTTGTATACAGCTATTAAGTCTCCTCTCAGTCTTCTCTTTTGCAAGCTAAACATTCCCAAATCCTGCAACCGTTCCTCATAGGACATGGTTTGCAGACCGGTCGGCATTCTGGTCGCTCTTCTCTGAACTTGCTCCAGTTTGTTGATGTCTTTTTTAAAATGTGGTGCCCAAAACTGGACACAGTATTCCAAATGAGGTCTGACCAAAGAGGAGTAGAGGGCAATAATGACTTCACGTGATCTAGACTGTGCTTCTGTTAATACATCCTAGAATTGTATTTGCCTTTTTTGCTGCTGCATCACACTGTTGACTCATGTTCATTCTGTGATCAATTAGTATACCCAAGTGTTTTTCACATGTGCTGTTGCTTAGCCCTATTCCTCCCATTCCGTATATGCTTTTTTCATTTTTATTGCCCAGGTGATACAATTATCACCTGGGCAATACTAAGGAAATCCTGAAAACATGACCTGTTGGTGGGCCTTGAGGACTGGAGTTGGGGAACCCTGATCTAAATCATTGATAAAGATGTTGAACAATACAGGGCCCAGGACAGAGCACTGTAGTACCCCACTTGAGACATTCTTCCAACTGGATGTGCAGCCATTTACGACCAGTCTTTGGGACCGATCACTAAGCCAGTTATGAATCCACCTAACAGTTGCCTTGTCCATGCCATACTTAGTCATTTTTTCAATAAGGATTGTGTGAGATACTTTGTCAAATGCTTTGCTGAAGTCAAGATATACTATATCTACAGCATTTCCCTGATCCACCCAGTCAGTGATTGTCATAGAAGGAAATTAAGTTAGTCTAACATGACTTATTAGTTACAAACCCATGCTGACTGTTTAATCACTTCATTCTTATCCAGGTACTTACATACATGTTGTTTAATAATTTTTTCAAAGATCTTTCCTAGTATAGAAGTCAGACTCACCGGCCTATAGTTCCCTGGGTCCACTTTCTTCCTCTTTTTGAAGATAGGAACAACATTTGCTCTTCTCCAGTCTTCTGGGACTTCTCCTGTTCTCCAAGAATTTTAAAAGATTATGGAGAGTGGTTCAAGGATTTCTTCTGCTATCTCCTTCAGTACTCTGGGGTGTAATTCATCTGGACCTGGAGACTTGAATTCATTTAGGTTAGTTAAGTGTTTCCTCACTATTTTTTTGTTTATAGATATCCTGGATTCTTCTATTCTCTTAATAGGACAGTGAAGATCAGTTGATGTTGCATTTCCTTTCTGAGAGAAAACAGATGCAAAATAGGAATTTAAAAGTTCGGCCTTCTCAACATCCTTTCTTACCATTTCACCATTTTCATCCTGTAAAAATCCTATAGCATCTTTGACTTTTCTTGTACTTTTGACATATCCCCATTGACACCTTAATTCATTGTCAGCTTTAGCTTATCTGATTAGTGCCCTGCAGGTTCTGCAGAGAGCATTATATTCTTCTTTAGATATGCCTCCCTCTTTCCATTTGATAAACATTTCTTTCTTCCTTTTTAGCATGTGTTTAAGTTCTGTGTTCATCCATCCCGGTTTCCTTAAATGCTTCCTATTCTTCCCTCTTTTCGGAATTGTTAACGATTGTGCTTTGAGAATCTCATTTTTCAAGATTTCCCATCCTTCCTGGACATTTTTGTCCTTAAGGTTATGCAGCCATTGGATCCCTCCAATTCTCTTTCTGAGTCCCTTAAAATTTGCCTTTCTGAAATCTAACCTTGACGTCTGAGTCTTCACAGGTCTTCCTCCTCTAGTTATCCAAAATTCTAAAATAGCATGGTGGCTAGATCCTAGGGTCCCAGCCACTCTTACCTCCACAATACTTTCTTCTTATTGTGTGTGTTTTTTTAACCCTTGAATAACTCTAGCGTTAGTAATGATTAGATGTCTTATTGACACCTCTTCATTACTAAGCCTGGCTTAATGTCACCTTAAAATAGAAAGGTGACTTTAACCCCTTATTAACCCCACTTGCCACCGCTACAGGGCAAGTGGGAAGAACCCGACAAAGTTCCAGAATAGGCGCATCTAATAGATGCGCCTTTTCTGGACAACTGCCGGCTGCTGTTTTTAGGCTGGGGGGGCCATATTCATGGCCCCTTTCCAGACTGAGAATAGCAGCCCGCAGCTGTATAGTTTTTCCGGGTTGGTTCAAAAACTAAGGGGGACCCTACGTTGGGTTTTTCATTTATTCTCCCTGCTCGTGCTCTTACCGGCAGAGAAGGGAGAATAATTACAGCTGACTTCAGCACCACATGCAGGGGAACAGCGGTTTACAGTAGCCGCTTCTTCCCCGGCGACGTCCGTGCGCACTGACGACAGTGTGAACTGTTCTTCATATGCCATGTACGGCATGTTTTGCGGACCGTGCGCGTCCATGAACACTGACATGTCTCCGTGTTTTGCACACGGACACACGGTCCGTGAAAACATGCTGACATGTGCAGAGACACATTAATTTAAATGTGTCTACGTGTGTCAGTGTTTCCGGTACGTGAGGAAACTGTCACTACACGTACCGGAGCCACTGATGTGTGAAACCGGCCTTAGAAGAGGACAGGTCAGTAGAAAGAGCACACAGTGTAGATCAAATTCAGTAGAAAGTCATAGTCCTGGCTCCTCAGCTGTGTACTTCTAAGGGGTCTTTTGCGCAATCAAGGTCTAAGGATCTAGATCCACTCTAATCTGCTCAAAATTAATGGACCTAAAACAACTGATATATCTCCCAAAGTTGTTACTCTTTAAATGTTTAAAGGGAAACTGTCAGCAGGGTTGTGCACATTATAGTGTCAGGTTGGCACCGTCAGGCCGGTGTCACACTGCCGAGTTTGATGCGAGTTATTCGCACGACTTTCTCGCATCAACACCTGGCACGGCCGCCCGCTCTCGGACCCGAGTGTGCGGCTGCATGTATTTCTATGCCGCCGCGCACTCGGGTCCGAGAGCCGGCGGCCGTGCCAGGTGTTGATGCGAGAAAGTCGTGCGACTAACTCGCATCAAACTCGGCAGTGTGACGCCGGCCTTATTCTAATTAATATTATACCTTGGTTGATGAAATCCATCTTGTGGTTGTTTAATCTTTATTTTCAGTTTTCAGTTAATGATATGCTCGTGCCCCAGGGTGGCCTGTGGGAAGGGGGCCTTCATGTGGTGCTCTGATTAGGTATTCATCTGCATGGCTTCTGACAGATAACTGATCCTTCAATGACCTGCCCCCTATTTTACATTATATATTCATTAATCCATAAAAAAAAAAATCAGGCGTCATCTTGGAGGAGGCATTTTTTTTCTCTCTAGCAGGATGACGCCTGTGCAGTATCACCTATCGGATCACCGATAGCTGCTACGGCACGGACGGCACCATTTTCAAACTGATTTTTTTTTTTAGTAATTTATGGATACGATCAAAGAAAATAATTAAATACACATTATAGATGCGATCATGCTGCAGCGCAGACACCTGCATGCAGAAGGAGATTTTTTTTTTCAATATAAACATGATATTCATTATGTAAAATAGGGGGCAGGTCCCTATGGGATCAGTGACCCGTTGGAAGCCATACTGATGAGTACCTAATCAGAGCACCACATGGCTGCCCCGAAGCAGGAGCATATCATTAACTCAGAACTGAAAATAAAGATTAACCCCTTTCCGACATGGGGCGTAATAGTACGCTGATGTTGGACTCCCTCCCTTTGATGTGGGCTCCAGCGCTGAGCCCATGTATTTTCCGGCACATGATAGCTGTTTTGAACAGCTGACATGTGCCTCTAACAGCCGTGGGTGGAATCATGATCCACCCGCAGCTGTTAACTCATTAAATGCCGCTGTCAATCTCTGACAGCGGCATTTAACTCGTACTTCCCGCCCAGTGTGTCGGAAATCCCGCCCATCGATGACCCCATCACGTGATTGCGGGTCACTGATGAGTTGGCATGACAACCAGAGGTCTCCAGCAGACCTCTATGGTTGTCACTGCCGGGTTGCTATGAGTATCGCTCGGTGTGCTGATGGTAGTTCTGGTTCTGTATTCATGTACTGCTGGTGTACAAATATCAAAAGACTGAACGTCACTTCCAAACAGAAAACAGGTGTGTTCAGGTGCTTTCTAAGAGTAATCCTCTCCATACATAACTAACAAAATAAAGTAACACTCTGTGGCAAGATAGCATGCAAACATGAAATATATGAAATCTGAATGGCATTACTGTTCTAGATAATAGGACAAAATGAGAATACTTAGTGCATAAATTGATCAATTCATGTGTACCCAGCAGCCGCAATAAGGAGATTCTTGTTACTGGGACCCAACCTGTGGGGACTTCTCTCATGGGATCATAGACTACATTTATATGGGAAGGTAGGATCCTGCTATAATTAAAACCGCCAGACGCTGAGGGGTGGAGTATAGAAGTAGGACCCAGATTGTTCCGCAACATATGTTCCAAAACAAGACCAAGACCGTTTGCGAGAGGAAATATATTAAAGTGGACTCAAAGAATTCCCTTATAAACATTTTGGTCGGGAAGGGTACAAAAGGAGGGAGAGGGGAAAGAAAGGGGGGGATTAGTGGAGAGTAGTTAATAAAGTAGGAGGATAAACCTGGGTAACCTAAATACCAAACCCTGTCTGACTGCAGGGGATGGCATAGATAATCCCTATCCGACTCACAAGAAGCAACCAATTCTAAGCTGCTCATTAATGCCCTAGCGGGGCTACAGTTTATGGGCTCTGTTACACTGGCATATAATATGGAAGAATGCAATGCGGGAAAATCGCACATTGCACTTTGACCAGTGTTATTCTATGAGGCAGAGCATAGCATAGCATGCTGCGATTGGCAGCGTATCTCACATGGCACACATCCACTTGTTAATGGGTGCATGCAAAACATCTCTGCATGTTAGAGAATCGTATCACAGTAGCATAACACTCACCTCTACACTTGGAGTCGAGTTTGAGCCAAGCGTCATTAGCATATCACATCCGATGCTATACGCCAACGTGACCCCGGCCTTAAGGCGATATATCCACTTTGTTTCTGGCTTTAGGATGAATCTATCCCAATCTCTCCATCTTGATGGTACATTGACTTTGTTTATGCCCAAAAAAGAAATGGAAGATGTACAACCATTATGTACCCTACTCGGGTGTTTTGCTATTGGGGTATTCCTCTTGTTAATAATGTTCCTAATATGCTAATTGATCCACCAACAGAACCAACAGAACTCCCGTTTTGGTGTGCCTATATATTCTAGGTCACGTGCAGATGGACCTATAAACAACCCTTTTTGGCAGGCAGTTAATGAACGACCTGACGTGATAATCGTATTTACTGTAGTAACAGAACTTGTACATTTCTTGGCATCCCTTTAGACCTGAGGATAACAAAGTGGTCTGTTGGGGAGAGGCAAACTAGCTGTGCACAAGCCGGACCCTATGAGATCGCCCTCTTTTAAAACTGATTTGTGGATAGCAGGGCAATGAATTCCTTGATGTCTTTGTCCATTCTTAAAATGGGCTACTATCGCTTAAAGGTCGTTATTATATCACTAGATGGAGGCCTGATGCTATTGCATCGGGAGGACGGTAATGTCACGATGGTGGCAGGCTTTGCAGCGTTGAGAATCTCTCCCCCCATGTGCTGACTTCTGCCATCTGTGCTCTCTTCTTTGACCTGTGTACCCCATGTGCTATCTGCCTTGTCAGCTGTCTCTCTCCTTCCTGTGTTCTCCTCTCATGTGCTGTCTCATTTGAGCTGTCTCGCCCCTGTGCTGTGTCTCTCTCACCCGTGTCTGACCGTGTACAGAACATACCACAGCTCCTGGGCAGGTGAGGTAACAAAAGACAATACTGACATTACAGCAGGAGACCACAGAGGATACATTTTAGGATGTAAAATATTGTTTAAAAACAGTCAGTGAAATATTTTACGTCACAAAATGAATCCTCTATGATCCCCTGCTGTAATGTCAGTAATTGTCTTTTGCTTCCTCACCTGCCCAGGAGATGTGGTGTGCTCCGTACACGGTCAGACACAGACAATTTTTAAAATGAACTTTCTTTCAAAGGAAAACCCCTTTAATGTGACCGGCTTCCTCTGCCTGTAGACACGTCACACATCTGCTGCCAGGATCACCCGAATGATTCACTGCGCCTGCGCGGCATTCACGCAGTGCGAAGGTGTTCCGCTGTTGGTACCGCGCAAGAGGCTGCGTGAGTGTATGAGTGTGAGTTAGTCTGAGTGTATGTGTGTGTGTGGTGCGTACGGCGTATTGAGTTTGTGTGTGTGTGGTGCGACGGTGTTCCGCTGGTGGTACTGCGCAATAGGTTGGTACCAGCAGCAGTTTCCATATTGAGACACCCATCACTTGGTCGGTGAACTTCCTCCGCTTGGAATTCTCTGATACGGTGAAATATGGACAGAACAGGAAATGAAAACATTACAAGGCAATTATATAAATAGATGTGCCCTATTATTGTAGGTGGCAATAAAGCAAAATTTATTTTCTTCTCTCTTTTCCAGCAAAGGGGTGAGTAATTGATTTGTATCTTTAGATTTGGCTGTTGTAAAGGCTTGATTCAAAATCTTATTGGGGTAGCCTCTTTTAATGAACCTTCTTCGTAGACCCGCTGCCTGTCTTTTGAAGACATTCCTATCTATGCAAGTCATACGGTTTCTGAGCTACTGTCCTTTTGGAATTACCTTCTTTAGGTGGATTGGGTGGCTGCTCTACCACCTTAGCAGCGAGTTAGTCACTGTCAGTTTTCTAGAAGTCTGGGTTGTTAGTTCCACTCAGGTGTTTTCTCAACCAGGATGTCGAGAAATGGAAGTCTGAAAAATATATCAGGGTATTGATGTTTAAATCTTCTACAAATTCAGAAAATCAACTAGCATCACCCTTCCGTAAGACGAACACATGAAACACAATAGAACATTTCCAACTCTGGGAACACAATGTTCACCAAAAATGACTGTTTCTTCACACCAGCCAAGGAGCAAATTAGCATATATAGGGGCACGTGGGCTCCCCATAGCTGTGCCCCTGAGCTGGTGGTAGTACTTGCTGTCACAGAGAGAAATTTTGGGTAGGGCAGTAATCCAACATTTTGAGTACAAAGTCATTGTGTCTGCCAAACTGGCATGCCTCAACATCTACATTAGCCAGCAAGATGTATGGCTCCAACTAAAGGTCTTCAAGTTTACTGAGTAGGTCAGTAAAAGCTCTTAAACAGGAGTTCAGTGTCACCACAAACACTCCAAATTTTGTCTATGCAAATTCCTAAGTAATGGCACATATCTCCCATTCCTGACACAATATGTCTCCCTTTCAAAGGAGACAGGCCCTTGTGAACATTTGGCAAACTATACAAAGTAGGTGTCCCAGGAAAAACAAGGCAACAATAATTAAAATTAGTTTTTATCAAATACCCCTTTTATCCAGAAATACACTTTTAAGTTCCTTCAAACAAATGTTCAGATTCGAGGGGAGTATTTTGTAATGTCCATCTTGTAACAAAATAGTTCATAATGCATGATATTGGTTTATATCAATAAACACAATATTGCTAACTTTATCATTACATGCTGATCTTTTTCCAGATCAGTTAGACATTGCATTTCTTTTTTTTGTGAGGTTATAGCTGGTATATTTGTTTGCTTTTTCAAGGTTCTTAAGATCGTTACACAAGTGCAAAAAAGCTTCTACAGAACAGGAGGCATTTTGGACCTCTTGTTTTTAAGTTGGGTAAATGGACTTTTCCTTGGTCATTAGGATTTTCCTCAGATAAAACACAGTAACGCCGAAAAAAAGACATTTGTCCATCCAGTTCAGCCTATAATCCGTCAGAATAAATCCGCTAATTTAAGTCCTTCTAAAGAACCTAATAACTGTAAGATACAATATTGTTACGCTCCAGGAAGACATCCAGGCCTCTCTTGAACCCCCTCGACTGAGTTCGCCATCACCACCTCCTCAGGCAAGGAATTCCAGATTCTCACATCCCTAACAGTAAATAATCCTCTTCTATGTTGGTGGAAAAACCTTCTCTCCTCCAGACGCAGAGAATGCCCCCTTGTGACTATCACCTTCCTTGGTATAAACAGATCCTCAGAGAGATATTTGTATTGTCCCCTTATATACTTATACATGGTTATTAGATTGCCCCTCAGTCGTCTTTTTTTCTAGGGCAAATAATCCTAATTTTGCTAATCTCTCTGTGTATTGTTGTTCCCCCATCCCCTTTATTAATTTTGTTGCCCTCGTTTGTACTCGCTCTAGTTCCATTATATCCTTCCTGAGCACTGGTGCCCAAAACTGTACACAGTACTCCATGTGCGGTCTAACCAGGGATTTGTACAGAGGCAGTATAATGCTCTCATCATGTGTATCCAGACCTTTTATTGCACCCCATGATCCTGTTTGCCTTGGCAGCTGCTGCCTGGTACTGGCTGCTCCAGGTAAGTTTATCATTAGCTAGGATCCCCAAGTGCTTCTCCATGTCAGATTTACCCAGTGGTTTTCCGTTCAGTGTGTAATGGTGATATTAATTCCTTCTTTCCATGTGTATAACCTTACCTTTATCATTGTTAAACTGCATCTGCCATCTTTTGGCCCAAGTTTCCAACTTATCCAGATCCATCTGTAGCAGAATACTATCTTCTCTTGTATTGACTGCTTTAGTTTTGGATCATCTGAAAATATCGATATTTTACTGTGTAAACCTTCTACCAGATCGTTAATAAATATGTTGAGAATAGGTCCCAACACCGACCCCTGCGGTACCCCACTGGTCACAGCGACCCAGCTAGAGAATATACCATTTATAACCACCCTCTGCTTTCTATCACTAAGCCAGTTACTTACCCATTTACACACATTTTCCCCCAGACCCAGCATTCTCATTTTGTGTACCAACCTCTTGTGGGGCACGGTATCAAACGCTTTGGAAAAATCAAGATATACCACATCCAATGACTCACCTTGGTCCAGTCTATGTCTTACCTCTTCATAAAAACTGATTAGATTGGTTTTGACAGGAGCCTTCCTGATAAACCCATGCTGATATGGAGTTAAACAGTTATTCTCCTTGAGATAATCCAGGATAACATCCCTCAGAACCCCTTCAAATATTTTACCAACAATAGAGGTTAGACTTACTGGCCTATAATTTCCAGGTTCACTTTTAGAGCCCTTTTTGAATATTGGTACCACATTTGCTATGCGCCAGTCCTGTGGAACAGACCCCGTCGCTATAGAGTACCTAAATATTAGGAATCTAATGTCCTCCATAAGGCTAGGTTCACACTGCGTTTAACCAGCCCGTTCAACACAGCGTTGACGGGCTGGTAACGGGTATAGCATAACGCGATCGCGTTATGCTATACCCGCTAGCACAGATGATTCATCTGTGCTAGCGGTGACGGAGCCCAGACGCTGCAGCCTGCATCCGAGGCTCCGTCACTGAATGACGGCACGTCGCGAACGCATGTCGCTTTAGGGCATGCGTCGCGATGCGAACGACAATGGGGGTCAATGGCAGCGTTAACGGACTGCGTTACACCGCGTTATAACGCAGTCCATCTAACGGACTGCCTAAACGCAATGTGAACCCAGCCTAAGGGAATTCAGAACTGCCAAATTTTCACAAGTACTCTTTCTTATCCTACCTTACAAAATGTTTATGCAACGTCAGTTTCCTGGCAAAGAATTCTCATCATTAATACTTTCAAAAATATCAAAATACGACATGGGGACAAAGGAGTAGCTTTGACTTAAAACCGACAATTGTACCTCATCAAATTGTTTTGACGATACATTTATAATCTGGGTTGTTCCTGGGGGTTGTGGGGATTTTGTAGGTGGTATAGATTCCTTGGTGGATAGTTTTGGTTCTCACATTCATGCCTGAAACCTCTGTGTTGGTTGATGACAAGTCCGTTTCAATGATTGTGCCTATTGGTCTATTTTTTTGCATACAAACATACCTTATTCTCTCTGAAATCTTGCAGGTCCTAAAAGTTTTTATGCTTTTTTTTTTCTCTTAAATTGAACCTTTCCAGGGTGTTTTGTAAGTTAGTTTCCCTGGATACAAAATCTAGTTCTGCAGAAAATGTCTTGGTAATATCAATATGTTCTTTGAGTTTATCATTCAGATTCTGCAGTATAACTTTCTGCTCATCAAGCAGTAACTGCATCAGTCTGGGTGAGCTAGCCGTTGCCTCCCTCTCCCATTTAGCCATGAAGCAGAATTTCTATGGCAAGTCCCTGGTCTCAATGTTATTCTAAGACCCCAAAGTACTATGCCAGTCTTGATGTCATTTTCAAGGCTTTGCACTTCCCACCACAAACTAATCTGATCTTTATAGATTTTAATGCACTTCTTAAAGGCTGCATTGAAAGAGGGGATATAACTTTTCTGTGTGAAATTATGATCTGAAAAACAATCTTTTACCTACACCATCTATTGCTCTGTATTTAATTCCGTAGATAAAAGTCCTGCCATATCTATTGAAGAGGCAATTTGCATATAAAATTTCCCAGAGTAGCATTGCACAGCGAATAAGCCTCCTTACCTCGACACGCCAGAGCTGGTATGTCACTCTCCACAAGGAGAAACCTTACCCCCCAGACCCCAGTCCAGAGCCTCTCATCTAGCCAAATCAGATCTCTCCTACTTTGCACTGACGAGGACCAATAGTCCGAAACACCGTGTCTGCAAATGGAGATTCTGATTTGGCTTTTATCCTAAGTCATATTACAAGACTCGTTAAAGGGTTGATTGTGACTTGTAGGATCGCTACTTCCAATAGGTGGCGCTATAGAGTACAAGTCCTCTTTGTTTGAAGAGGCAATTTGCATACTGCCATATCTAGTAACGTATGCAATAACTACTCAGTACAACAAATATTATGGATTAATAGTCCCCATTGTTAAATCAATTATTATATTCAGAAAAAAAAGTAGGTATAAAACATAACTTTTAATACACTTTTAAAAACAAACACCCTGTTTAGGAATATAAAAACATCAAGTCAACGCTGGCACTAATTCAAAAAGTGATTTTTGGACTTGAATCAAAGCTCTATAAATATAGAAAGACAATGCCATATAAAAACTAGACTCAATCTCACCAATGTGCCACAAGATAATCCTAGTAGTTCCAATAGAAAGATCCTCAGATGCTAGGGAGACAATGACTCCATGTTTAAATCCCTGATCAGAGAATCCTCGTTTTTTTTCCTGACTTGTTTCCTCAATAAGCTTGATTCATCAGGGGGATGGTAAATATTGCAAAGCCAGATCACAAGCTTATCTGCAGCACACATCCTCACAGTGGTGCGGGAATACTGTAATCTAAATGTATGGGTCCACCTGCTGTCTTATAGTGTGCCCGTGCTCGGTAATGAGCAGAATCATGCACCTGGGGATGTGTTCCTCTCCCTCCACGTGCTCACTCTCTGAGAAAGCAAAGGGCGAAACGTACATCGGATTTACATGCCGTTCTTTTCTTTATATGGTATGTTTCCTAATGAATATGGGCAGTTTATCAATATTATAATTGTTTATTGAATATATATTGACTTTATCTCACTTTACATATTAATATTCTACTGAGAACATAACAGTATTTTTTATTTAAACCCTTTCACATATATGTAGTTTTGATACGTTTGTTGTGCACTTTCTTTTCCCTGTGTGTATTACTCTATACAATTTTAATGTTTTATTTTACTTTATGTATTAATAAAATTATGTATGATATATATGTTCCCATTGTGGTTCTTGACTCTTTGGTGTAGCCTATAAAGATTTCCACTTGAATACCTACTCAGAGTGATGTATATATTTATTTTGCTGTGTATTTTCTTATAACGGAGATTGCTATGAGTAGCATTTACGCATTGTGACACCAATAAAGCTTATTTTATGACATAACTGATGTAAATCAATGTTTTTTTTGGCTTCGAGTTAGTCTATGACTTTCTTTAAACTGAACAATTACAATCTCTGAAATAAAAACACTATACTGTAGGCTGTGATGCGTAGTAGCACTGTCTGATTTCTTCTAGAAGCGCCTTACAGATTTCCTTGTAGAATGCATCTACACCCTGAAAGATCTGCTACGTGTGCATGTAGCCAATTTGCTGCTGCAAATCCACAGAACTTATTGTGGAACTGCATCAGATTTCACCCTATGCATTACAAGGCGAAGAACGCAATGAATTGACAAGCTAAGAATTTAAAATTCTGTGCTTCAATTTACGTACAGAGGATATACAATTTGTATATGAAATGTGAGAAATCTCATCAACTTTGCTGTTATTGTATCAGACTGCGGAATTACCCCTAAACGGACTTGACGTTATGGAGACATTATTTTTTTTTCCCCTGAAATTTTTAGCAAACCACAATTTAATCACGGATGATTTAGAATAACCTCACACATTTACACGTTGTATATATATTTTATACATTTTTACATCTTAGTATATGACATTTACAATACACATTTGATGTACAAAAAGTGCGCATTTACACATATACACGCTCACATCCTTCTCGTGTCACTCATATAAATTTGCAAAATCCTTCATCTTAATATACAATAAGAAGTGTCTATTATTCTCCTGCATATTCATCACAGTAATGGTTACGTCTTGCTGTAGTGAAACCCTGGGTGCTCGCTAAAATCGCTGGATCCTGAGAATCTACTCTGTTAGATCTATTATCCTTTATGTTAAATTGCACAAAGTCCATTTACATCTGATGGCTTTCTGTTCCTCATCAGTGGCTCCTTGTGAGAGATCCAGATTTGCTGCCATACTTTTAAGAAAAAAATTGGGCCCGGTCCTCAAGACCGTTGTTCTTAGTGATTCGCATTGTCTGTGTCCAGTTTCTTCAGGTTGCCATGGTGGGCATGTAGACATCCAGGATACAGATTAGACATTTTCTGGATCTTCTCAGGACATCATTTCATGACCGAGTCTGCTGCAGAATTAACTGAAAGGTTGTCGTTGCTTGCTTTAGACGTTTCTTTAAAGATGAAGAAAAAAAATTATTAGTAATTGTGCAAGACCTCACACACAAGGCATACTTAGCAGATTACAGGTGGGTGCTCAATGAAGAGGTTAAAGATTATAGGGAAGTCAGAATGGAATACACTTATTTTTCTCAGTGATTGTATTCACAGATTATTTTTAGTTTTGCTGCATTAGAACATATAAAAAAGTATTAGGACACACTTCATCATTGAATTTTGGTTTTTCATTTACGCCTGTTGTCACAGTGAATGAAACCCAGCAATGCAGTCTGCCTTTACCAAAGTCTGTAAAGGAATGGGTCGCGCTAAGGAGCTCACCGAATTGGAGCGTTGTATTGTAAAAGGACTCTACTGGTGTAACAAGTCAGCTTGTGAAATTTCTTCCCTCCTAAAAAATCCACTATCAACTGTGAGAGGTATTACTGAAAGGGGAAAGTGTTTAGGAACCACAGCAACTCAGTCAGAAAGTGGAAATCGCTTAAATTTACAGATTTGGGCCGCTGGGTGCTGAGGTGCATAGTGTATAAAAGTCACCAAAATTATCGCTGATGCAATAACTACAGAGTTCATATCTCTGGCATTAACATTAGCACACAAACTGAACAGGAAGATTCATAGAATGCATTTCCATAGCCCACATTCTGCCTTACATCACCAAGCACAATGCAAAGCGTCAGACGGAGTGGTGTAAAGCATGCTGCCACTGAACTCTGGAGCTGTGGAAATGTGTTTTGTGGAGTGACGAATCACACTTCTCTATCGGGCAGTTTGATGGAGAAGTTTATGTTTTGCAAATGGCAGGTAAACTTTACAGTTGGCACAATGCAGTCGGAAGGGAAATTTTGATGGAAGAGGAATAAATTGCTATGACATTTTTTTCAGTTGTTGGCGTAGGCCCTTAGTTCTCAAAGGTAAATCTGAATGCTTTACATAATTGTACGCATCCAACTTTTTGGGACAAGTTTGGGGAAGCCTGACTGTGCCCCATTGCGCTAGATCCAGAGAGACACGGCTGAGTGAGTTTGGTATGGAGGAACTTGACTGGTCTGCACAGAAGCCTGACCTCAACCTTGAACACATTTGCGATCAACAAGAACAGATGGTAAGCAAGTCTCTCACATCAAACGTCAGTGTCTAACCCCATAAATGCTTTTCATGATAAATGAGAAATTACCACAGAGTGGAAAAACTTGTAAAAGAAACCCTTCCAAAATGAATGTAAGCCGTTTTACCTGTGAAGGGAGACCAACTCCATATTCATGCCTATGGATTTAAACTGAAAAATCATAAAAGCTCCTGTAGGGGTACTGTGTAAAGGTCCTTATTTTTTTTTCATACAGTGTAG